>JALGBA010002924.1:0-42071 GCA_023970755.1 Azemiops feae | reverse complement strand
TACCGCTTCATAGCCCTCTCTAAGCAGTTTATAGAGTCAGCCTATTTGCCCCCAACAATCTGGATCCCCATTTTACTGATCTCGGAACGACGGAAGGCGGAGTCAACCTTGAGATGGTCAGGATCGAACTTTCTGGCAGTGGGCCTGCAATACTGTATTCTAACCATTGCACCACCATGACAAAGGAAGGAGGGAAGGAAGCAATAGCACTTAGACTTAGATACCGCTTCACGATGCTTTTACAGCTCCTTCTAAGCAGTTTACAGCCTATTTGCCCCCAGCAATCTGAGTCCGCATTTTACCGACCACGGAAGGACGGAAGGCTGAGTCAACCTTGAGCCGGTCAGGATCGAACTGCTGGCAGTGGGCAGAGTCAGCCTGCAGTACTGCATTATAACCACTGTGCCACCTCGTCTCTAGGCGAGATTCTAATGGCCTGGCCTGGCTCCAGGCCAGGCAGCAACATGGCCCAAAGTTCAGGTAGTCCTCGCCTTACGACCACAGCTGAGCCTCCAATTACTGCTGCTAAATAATGTAGCTGTTGTTCAATGAGCTTTGCCCCCTTTTACCACCTTTCTTGCCACAGTTATTAAGTGAGTCACTGCAGCTGCCAAGCTGTTATCAGCAGTTGACTGATGGTAAATTTGTCAATGCCCACGACACACAAGTGGGGCTCCAGATGTTTTGTGACTGCCCCCAACTCCTCTATTCCTAGCGATACTACTTTTGCTTTCTTTTGACACCGTCGTCCTATTTCCATTTGCAGGCCCTTTGTATTTTGCTGTTTTCTGTTTGCTTTCTCTTCTCTTCTGCCTCCAGAACCTGCCACATCCACTCTCCAAGACTTTTTGGTCTTTCTTATTGACAATTGTTAAGGCTGGGGGTGTTGTGTAGCAGGGCGCCTCTCTCTGTTCGAATTCTAAAACCCCAGAGCAATTTAAGCTTCTCCTCAGGGGATGCCCCAAAGAAGAGGGAGTCACGTTATTCTCCAAAGCACCCGAAGGCAGGACAAGAAGCAACGGATGGAAACGAATCAAGGAGAGAAGCAACCTGGAACTAAGGAGAAACTTCCTGACAGTTAGAACAATTAACCAGTGGAACAACCTGCCTCCAGAAGCGGTGAATGCTCCAACACTGGAGGTTTTTAAGAAGAGACTGGACAGCCATTTGTCTGAAATGGTATAGGGTTTCCTGCCTGAGCAGGGGGTTGGACTAGATGACCTCCAAGGTCCCTTCCAACTTTATTATTATTATTAACAACCTGCCTCCAGAAGCGGTGAATGCTCCAACACTGGAGGTTTTTAAGAAGAGACTGGACAGCCATTTGTCTGAAATGGTGTAGGGTTTCCTGCCTGAGCAGGGGGTTGGACTAGATGACCTCCAGGTCCCTTCCAACATCATCATCATCATCATCATCATTATTATCATTATCATTATTACCATCTGATTCTCTTGTTTTATGGTCCCACCAGTTCCTACTTATTTTATACATAATTATTGGTGGTTGTTTTTTTGTTTTTGTTGGATGACGGGCATGTGTTGACCCCAAGGATGTTGAAAGTGGTGGGTTTAAATTTATTGGTTTTAAAACGTTAAAAGAGCTGTCCATCTTCTAATCTAAGCAGCTCTGGGCGTCTCCCAGTCCGACGCTAAACCGGCATACAAAGCCATATTAAAACTATCAAACCCAACCCATTAAAGACGTGAAGAGCATTGGCGGCGAGCCAAACAGCTGATGTGCAGCGTCTAATAAGGTTCTCGCAGCGCTCGGAGGAAGAGCCGGGACTTCAAAGCTTCACCGAAGGCTAGGAGGGTTGAGGCGATGTAGTGCTTGCTTGCCAGACTGACAAGGCTCCTTCACCAGATGGGTTGACCACCATTCAATTCCTTTCTTATCACTGAAAAGACTCTTCACCGTTTTCAAAATGGCTGTACAGACAAAATGAGAAGGATTGCCCCAATTGTTTCCCAATAGAATAGAGAATAGAATGGAATGGAATAGAAGAATATAGAATAGAATATTACAGAATATTATAGAATGGAATGGAATGGAATGGAAGAATATAAATAGAATATTACAGAATATTATAGAATTGAATTGAATTACAGGATAGAATCGAATTACAGGATAGAATGGAATATGGAATATGGAGAATGGAATGGAATGGAATGAAATGGAAGAATATAGAATAGAATATTACAGATTATAGAATATTATAGAATTGAATAGAATTACAGGATAGAATAGAATTACAGGATACAGTGGAATATGGAGAATGGAATGGAATGAAATGGAAGAATATAGAATAGAATATTACAGATTATAGAATATTATAGAATTGAATTGAATTACAGGATAGAATAGAATTACAGGATAGAATAGAATATGGAATATGGAAAATAGAATAGAAGGGAATATGTAGAATAGAATAGAATAGAATAGAATAGAATAGAATAGAATAGAATAGAATAGAAAATAAATGGAATGGAATAGAATAGAATAGAATAGAATAGAATAGAATAGAATAGAAAATATGGAATAGAATAGAATAGAAAAGGAATGGAATAGAATAGAATAGAATAGAATAAAAAATATGGAATGGAATAGAATAGAATAGAAAATGAATGGAATGGAATGGAATGGAATAGAATAGAATAGAAAATGAATGGAATGGAATAGAATAGAATAGAATAGGATAGAATAGAAAATGAATGGAATGGAATAGAATAGAATAGAATAGAATAGAATAGAATAGAATAGAAAATGAATGGAATGGAATAGAAATAGAATAGAATAGAATAGAAAATGAATGGAATGGAATAGAATAGAATAGAATAGAATAGAATAGAATAGAATAGAATAGAATAGAAAATGAATGGAATAGAACAGAATAGAATAGAATAGAAATGGAATGGAATGGAATGGAATGGAATGGAATAGAAGAGAAGAGAAGAGAATAGAGTTGGAAGGGATCTTGGAGGTCTTCTAGTCTCCTTGTTCAAGCAGGAGAACCTATACCATCTCAGACAAGTGACTGTCTAGCCTCTTCTTAAAAACCTCCAGTGCTGGAGTGCCCACGATTTCTTGTGGCAAGCTGTTCCACTGGTTGATTGTCCTCACTGACAGGAAGTTTCTCCTTAATTCCAGGTTGCTTCTCTCTTTGGTCAGTTTCCAACCGTTGTTTCTCGTCCTGCCTTCTGGTGCTTTGGAGAATAACGTGACCCCCTCTTTAATTTTTTTTTTTTCATGTCTTGGGCTACAAACATACAGGTAGTCCTCGACTTACGACCACAGTTGAGCCCAAAATTTCTGTTGTTAAGTTAGTCACACGGTTGTTAAGTGAATCCGGCTTTCCCCCCCATTGACTTTGCTTGTCGGAAGGTCGCAAAAGGGGATCACGTGACCCCCCGGGACACTGCCACCGTCATAAATACATATAATCCTCAACTTACGACCTCAATTGAGCCCAAAATTTCTGTTGCTAAGTGAGACGGTTGGTAAGTGAATTTTGCCCCCTTTTGTAACCTTTCTTGCCACCGTTGTTAAGTGAATCACTGCAGTGCTTAAGTTAGTGACACGGTTGTTAAGTGAATCTGGCTTCCCCATTGACTTTGTCGGAAGATCGCAAAAGGGGATCGATCGGGTGACCTCTGGGACATTGCAACCGTCATAAATACGAGTCAGTTGTCAAGCGTCTGAATTTTGATCACGTGTTGCAACGGTCGTAAGTGAAAAATGGTCATAAGTCACATTTTTCAGTGTCGTAACTTGGAACGGTCACTAAACGTACTGTTGTAAGTCGAGGACTACCTGTACTCCCTCAATTGTTTTCCTGGGGTGTTTTTATTTTTATTTATTTTTAAAATTTATTTTTAAAATTTATAGAGTCCTCGACTTCAACCATCACCATTAGGGCCAGAATTGAAGTCGGTTTTACGACGGTCCTAGGTTACGACGGTGATGGGTGGGCTTCAAGAATGGCTGTTACTTGAGGACTACGTATACAGGGAGTCCTTGACTTAACGACCACAATCAAGCCCCAAAATTCTGTTGCAAAGGAAGTGAGCTTTGCCTCATTTAACGACCTTCCTTGCCACAGTCATTAAGTGAACCACTGCACGGTTGTTAAGTGAATTCGGCTTCCCCCATTGGCTTGGCTTGTCAGGAGGTCGCAAAAGGAGATTACGTGACCCCGGGACACTGGAACTGTCACAAGTACATGCCAGTTGCCAAGGATATGAATTTTGATTACGTAAAAAAACGGTCATAAGTCCCTTTTTTCAGTGCCGTTGTAACCTTGAACGGTCACTAAACAAACTGTTCTAAGTCGGGGACTCCCTCTGTAGCACTCAAGACCACGCTGCTTGTGTTTTGAGCTGTGGCGGAGTCAAGAGGTGAGCGCTCAAATCTGACTCGTCTTTTCTCTCCTTAGCAAAGGGTTGAAATCCACAAACTCCGCCAGGGCGAGAATCTCATCCTGGGCTTCAGCATCGGAGGCGGCATCGATCAGGATCCTGCCCAGAATCCCTTCTCGGAGGACAAGACGGACAAGGTTGGCACGGAGACCCCTTTAGGGATGCGTTTCTTAGATAGATATTGTATATTCCAGCTTCCATTTTGGAGGCCAAGGGGGTGTTATCAACAGAAGAGAATATTTGGAACTCAGGGATGAACTCTGGGCCAGAGACGGCGAGTTCTAGTCCTGCCTTAGGTATGAAAGCCAGCTGGGTGACTTTGGGCCAATCACCAGGGGCTGATGAGTTCTAGTTCCGTTTTAGGCAGGAAAGCCGACTGGGTGATTTTGTGCCAATCACCAGGAGACGGCACGTTCTAGTCCCGCCTTAGGCCTCAAACCCAGCTGGGTGACTTTGTGCTAATCACCAGGAGACAGTGAGTTCTAGTCCCACCTTAGGCCTGAAATCTAGCTGGATGACTTTGTGCTAATCACCAGGAGACGGTGAGTTCTAGTCCCACCTTAGGCCTGAAATCTAGCTGGATGACTTTGTGCTAATCACCAGGAGACGGTGAGTTCTAGTCCCACCTTAGGCCTGAAACCTAGCTGGGTGACTTTGGGCCAATCACCAGGAGACGGTGAGTTCTAGTCCCACCTTAGGCCTGAAACCCAGCTGGGTGACTTTGGGCCAATCACCAGGAGACGGTGAGTTCTAGTTCCACTTAGGCCTGAAACCCTAGGCTGGGTGACTTTGGCCAATTCACAGAGACGGTGAGTTCTAGTCCCACCCTTAGGCTGAAACCCAAGGGGTGGGTGGTACTTTGCGGCCAATCAACAGGAGACGGTGAGTTCTAGTTCCACCCCCTAGACGTGACAGCAAATTGGGTGACTTTTGGGCCAGTCCTATACGTCTCCGTCCAAACCACCTCACAGGGTGTTTTTGTGGGGAAAATAGGAGGACGCAGGAGCATTAGGCGCATTCCCCAACTTGAGCTATTTATTATTATTATTAGCTATTTATATGGATAAATCGGTGGAGAAAACGAGGGTCAACCAGACTCCTCAGTAAGCAACCCGGGGGGGAGATTTTTTTTTTTTTTTCTAGGAACAGTTTCATGAGAGATCATCCAGACAGTGACACCCCCCCTCTTGTTTCCCCCCCCCCCCCAGGGCATTTATGTCACTCGCGTGACAGAAGGTGGACCGGCAGAAATGGCTGGGCTTCAAATCGGCGACAAAATCATGCAGGTAAACTTCTGTTCTGTTTAAGGACCAGCTGGAGGCTTTGCCCTGCTCTCCCCTCCCTCGGTGTCTTTAAAGCCGAATTGATGGAGATTTATTATTATTCCAGAGGAAGCTCTTATCAAACTCAAAAAAGATCAGGAGAAGTCCGATATTATCTAATTTATTATTATTTACTTATTTTTGAACCAACCCATTTTATGAAAAGCTGTTGGCTTTTGTGAACTGCACTCACTCGGGGACATGGCTAGGCTAGGCCGATGCAGGATTTAAATTATATTTTAACAGTAGTTTGTTCCCCTTACGATCTCGTTTGGAAGAAGGGTTCTTCACGCTGTTGCAAAAATTCGGGAGGAGCCGCAGTGCCTGGTTCTGACTCCCACGTTTTTATTAAACAAATCACCTTTTGTTAGCCGTGGTGAAGGGCTTATATAGACTAATGTAGGGCTTCAAATGATATGAATCGAATTCATTGAATTTAGAGCCGCTTTGAAATGAGATGGGTGGCAAATAAATTAATAATAATAATAATAAAAAACAACGATCTTTTCTTAATTGTGTTTTGCTCACCTTCTTGCAAAGAAGAGTCCCGGATCGTTTTGCCCAAAACCAGAAAGGTTTTGACAGCCAAAGAGCCAGAGGTGGCCCAGGGGGTCATAAAATACCCAGGTTTTGATCTTAAATAATAATAATAATAATAAAGTTGGAAGGGACCTTGGAGGTCATCGAGTCCAACCCCCTGCTCAGGCAGGAAACCCTATACCATTTCGGACAAATGGCTGTCCAGTCTCCTCTTAAAATCTTCCAGTGTTGGAGCATTCACCACTTCTGGAGGCAGGTTGTTCCACTGGTTAATTGTTCTAACTGTCAGGAAGTTTCTCCTCAGTTCCAGGTTGCTTCTCTCCTTGACTAGTTTCCATCCATTACTTCTTGTCCTGCCCTCAGGCGCTTTGGAGAATAGCTTGACTCCCTCTTCTTTGTGGCAACCCCTGAGATACTGGAAGACTGCCATCATGTCCCCCCTGGTCCTTCTCTTCATTAAACTAGACATACCCAATTCCAGCAAACGTTCCTGATATGCTTTAGCCTCCAGTCCCCTAATCATCTTTGTTGCCCTTCTCTGCACTCTTTCTAGAGTCTCAAAATCTTTTTTACATCGTGGTGACCAAAACTGGATGCAGTATTCCCAAGTGTGGCCTTACCAAGGCATTGTAAAGTGGTATTAACACTTCACGTGATCTTGATTCTATCCCTCTGTTAATGCAGCCCAGCACTGTGTTGGCTTTTTTGATGCTTACCGTAAAACCACTCTGAATTCTTGCAGGTCAACGGCTGGGATATGACCATGGTGACTCACGACCAAGCTCGCAAGCGGCTGACCAAGCGGAACGAGGAAGTGGTCCGGCTCCTGGTGACCAGACACTCCCTGCAGAAAGCGGTCCAGCAGTCGATGCTGTCCCAGCCGTGCCACTGAGCGGGGTGGGATGGGCGAGTGTGGTCTTCAGGACAGGGCGGAGAGATGTTGAAGGGTGGACCACAACTCTGTTGACCTGAAAACTTTTTTTTTTTTTTTTTAAAGACACCTCCCAACACACCTATGCAAAGACGGCTCTCGTCCATCCGGGGGTCCCCCCCAGAGGGGGCAGTTTGATGCCCACCTGGATCGGAGACCGTGGGCATCAAACTGCAACTCGGGGAGAACCTGGTTCTGATCCACGGCGAGCACCTTCTGCCCGATAGGGAGGGCTGGGCTTTTCTCCCAGAAATTCCCCAGTGGATGAGTCCGTTCTTAAATTCCGTTTTTGGCCAGACGGCCGTTTTGATAGACAAGATGGCCGCCTAGGGTGCTTCTTGCGGTCCTGCTTCTCTAAACCAAAGTTTTTAATGCCGAAAAATCTAGAATCCTGCCCCGGGGCTGCGTTTTATAGAGGCACCCAACCGTTGGCTTGTGTCTTCAGATCCTTAGAGGAAGGCCGAGAAGCCTTTCCAGAAGGGCTTGGCAAGTCCTCAAATGAAGGCAAAACAGTTTCGGTGGCCTTAAGCCTTCATTTGCCTGGCCCTCTGCTCAGCCAGAATTCCTGTTAACCATCATCTGTCGGAAACGGGCCGACGCTAGCGACTTCCGCGCTCAACAAGACGTCCTTGAGCCCCCGTTTCTGTCTGAAGGCCGCGGTTTCCACCCACGAGTGCGTCTCTCGACTTTTCCAAAGTTCGCCTCCGATCACGACTGTTGTGCCAATTTCTCTTTTTATACGTCTTGTAAATAACGTCCCCTCCGACATTTGTATCACTAACTTATTTCAGTATATTACTGCTGATTTTGACTCGTGCGCCGGTTTTAACGTCCGGGCCCTTAAATCTCGGCCTGTCTTGTGAGGAAGATGTGTCACAAGACTCACAACACTTCTTACCTGTTTCTTAATCCCTGTGGTTTGTCCTTTCGAAGCGGAAACGGCGGTGGGAAAGGACGGCCTCTTTCGACAAAGCCTTGTGGTTTGTTATTTTTTTTTTCTACCGCCTGATCACATCAGTTTAGTTCGGAGGTTAAAGCTACCAACTTGCTGCTGTGGGTTGTTTTACACAAAATAAACCAAGCTGGACTTCTGATCTCAAGTGTCTCTTCCTTTTTTAAAAATAATAATAATAATAATAATAATAATTAAGCTAGAAGCCTGGAGCCAATAGAAAAATTGCATATATGCCCAAGATTATTAACGAGAAATGACTTATTCTGTGGAAACATTGTAGAGGTACAAATAGTTCTTGACTTACAACCATTTGTTTATAATAATAATAATAATAATAATAAAGTTGGAATGGACCTTGGAGGTCATCTAGTCCAACCCCCTGCTCAGGCAGGAAACCCTATACCATTTCGGACAAATGGCTGTCCAGTCTCTTCTTAAAAACTTCCAGCGTTGGAGCATTCACCGCTTCTGGAGGCAAGGAGTTCCACGGGTTACTTGTTCTAACAGTCAGGAAGTTTCTCCTTAGTTCCAGGTTGCTTCTCTCCTTGATGAGTTTCCATCTTGTCCTGCCTTCAGGCGCTTTGGAGAATAGCTTGACTCCCTCTTCTTTGGGGCAGTCCCTGAGATACTGGAAGGCTGCTATCATGTCCCCCCTCGTCCTTCTCTTCATTAAACTGGACGTAGCCAATTCCAGCAGCCGCTCCTTATATGTTTTAGTGACTGTTGGAAGTTACAACAGCACTGAAAAAAGGGACCTATGGCTGTTTTTCACACTTAACGACTGTTTCAGCATCCCCGTGGCCACGTCATCAAAATTTGGATGCTCGGCAACTGGCATGTACTTAGGACGGTTGCAGTGTCCCAGAATCATGTGACCCCCTTTTTGCGACCTTGTGACAAGCGAAGTCAACGGGGAAGCCAGATTCACTTAACAACCATGTTATTAATTTAGCAACTGCAGTGACTCACTTCACTGTGGCAAAAAAGGTCATAAAATGAAGCAAATTCACTTAACATATCTACCTTGCAAACGAAACTTTTGGGCACAGTTTGGCGTATTGTCGGGGAGCAACAGATAGTCCTGGACTTAAAGCCACAATTGGATCAGAGTTTCGTTGCGAAGGAGAAATTGTTAAGTAAATCGCGAAAAAGCTAAGAAGAACTGACGTTACCCCGCTTTTCCATGGCTTTAGCAAATCATGCCAGTTGTTAAGTGATCGTCGCAGTGCAGCCATTAAGCAAATCCGCTCCCCCCCGGACTTTGCTGAATAGAATAGAATAGAATCTGCAAGGACCTTGAGTTCATCTAGTCCAACTCCCTGCCCAAGCCGAAAAGCATATACATTTCAGTGATGAGTAAGAATAGCAATATAGAATAGAATACAGAATGGAATGAATAGAATAGAATGGGAATAGGAGAATTGAATAGAATACAGAATATAGAATAGAGAATATAGAGTAGAATATGAGTATCGGAATAGAAGAGGGAGGGACCTTGAAGGTCATCTATCCCACCCCTGCCCAAGCAGAAGACCTATACCATTCGATAGAATAGGAATAGAATAATAGAATAGCTGAGAGCATTGATGTGCTTCTGTCCAGCCCCCTACTCAGGCAGGGGAACCTGTATACCATCTCAATCAGTGAAGATGGTGGGAATGTGGGCAAATGGGCTAGTTCCACATGGCCCAGTATACTTTAACAGGATAAATCCATGGTTAGTGCCATTCGAAGTTCCAGCGCACTGGAAAAAAAGGCACGCGAAGCACTCTCCTCACCCTTAATGACCATCACGAGCATCCTCATAGCGTCAAATTCTGGCAACGTGCAACCATCAGCATTTAATAGAATCCGCAGCATCTTGTGCTCACATTTCTGACCTTTTTGCACCTGGCTTCTAACGAGTCGATTTGGGAAGCCAAATCAAATTTCACCGACCCCGATTCGCTAACGACTGCAATGATTCTGCTTAACAACCGTGGCACACAAGTCATAAACCATCGCGAATCAATTAACCAGCCCTGATGAAGAATCGTAATTCCGGTCCCAATGATTTTATTTTAAAGAAATTTATACAGCCAGCCCAATTCCCCGCAGTTACACCGATGGCTTATTTTATGACAGGGCTAATCGAGGACCACCCTCTGAAGGTTCCCTCCAAACTAAAAGCTTTTGAAGTGAAAGAGCCAATAGCATTTCATGCTACAGAGAGGTCCCCAACCTTTTGGGCTACCACCAGGGACGCGTTTCCGTGGAGAGTTTTTCCGTGACCGATGGTGCGTGGGTTGTGTGCTCCTGCTCCCGCGATGCTTTGCTTTGTTTTGCGGGCCGGTTGCTGGCATGCCGTGGCCCACAGGGGTGGGGGACCCCTGTGCTAGAGGAACATCTGAAAGAGTGATGTTTTGGAGAAGGAAGCCCAATTGAGCAAATATCAGGATGCTGTAGCAGCTTTTGAACGAGGAATTTTTATTAAATGCAGCGCTTCCGGGAGATTGTAGCTCACAGGTAACTTTGGGGGCTAAATTATGTCTTTGAATATTCTTTGAACAGATTCCTCTTGATTTTGATACCAATGAAGTGACCAAGCTTCATCTAGAGCAGCTCTGTCTGTGGGATTTATTTTTGATTAATTCCAGGTAGCCAGCTTTTCCCCCGTACCTGTTGGGGTCCGCTGCCCTAGTGGGCTTATCCTCCGCATACTGAGTCTTCCTAAGTGGAAAGTCAAAAGCCCATCCCACCCCCCTTGGCGAGGCCCAATTAAGCCCATTATAGCTTCTCCCGATTCCCTTTTTCTCCTAATAAATTGCGACGATAGAAGACAGATTTTACTCAGGCTGGAACTGTTTGGTCCTTGGTGCCTCTGGATGGGGGTTTTTCGTTAGGACGTTCGTAACCTGATTGGTAACATCACATGCAGAAGTGGATTTGCTCCCTGTTTTGCGTCCATGGCTTGCCCTGTCCCAAGTGGCAATATTGCCCTCAAGGAACTATCAACTCCACAAACAATTTATCAACAGTAACAACACCCAGTCAAGGAACATCAACAATATTCCTACCATAACCACAGGCCGCCATTGCATATAAACCGCAACCCACTGCCCTTCTAGCACTGATGAATTTCGTTTATTTGGTGTGAAACCTTTGTCAGAAACAACCAGCTCCGAGAGCATCAAGACCTCCTTCTTATCCATCCAACATACCCCGACCCATCCATCCATCCATCTCCAGGTCTGTCTGTCTGTCTTCCTCCTCCTTCTCCCTATCCTCAACAGCCTAATCAGGAACCACTACGAACATTCTCACCAGGGACGGCAATCTATACAGAAACCCATCTCCCTTCTAGCACTGTGATGTTACTTAGTTGGGTCATGAAAGGTCCCTGCAAGAAACCACCCGCTCAGAGAGCACCAAGGACCCCACATTCCTTCCTCTTCCTCCCCCTCCTCCTCCCCCCCAATCCCATCACTTCTAGCCATGACGATGCGACCTAGATGTGTCATGAAACATCTGCAAGAAAACCACCCAGCTCAGAGAGCCCCAAGACCACAGTCCTCCTCCTCCTCCTCCTCTCTGCATTCCCTCCCTTCTAGCACTGTGTGTTTATCTCTAGTTTGGGTCATGAAATGCCTGCAGAAAACCACACAGCTCAGAGAGCAGTAAGGACCCCACAAATTGCAACACCTAATCCTTCTGAGCAATTCCCTGTGTCTTCAATCCCGTTATGTAAGAGGGTCTTACTGAAACCCAACTACAGGTTGTCACGGTGTACATAACGGCTCTGCGTTCCCTTCCAGAGACCCACAAGTCTCCCTCGGCTTCTCCTGAACCCCTTCCAACCTCCCTCGGGTTTCCGGAGGCCCCTTCAAACCCAACCAGTACCACCTCTCCTTCGTAAGGAGCCTTCATCATGCAACCACGTGTCAAGGACCTGTTACACAATCTTTTATATATCAATCCCTTTGATCAGATTCGGGCCGTTTCACATAGAGTTGTCTTCCGTGCGCTGTTCGTGCATCACGTAAAGCTTTCGAGGTATTTCCGGCACATCCTCGCATGCCATTTCTCCTCCCTGCAAGAGAAAAGGGACCCGGGCCCTGTTCCACGATTGTCCTTCACTTAACTGATTTAAGAGACAAAAACCTGTTTTTTCCCTTCCTCGTAACTTCCTTCTCCTAAATCAGTTCTTGCTACTGGCTAAGACTGCCTTTTCAATGTAGGGTTCCTGTCGCCACCTCTGTAGAATTGAATGGAAAAACAGAGCAGTTATTCTTCTTTTGCAGACCATGGCTTCCCCGGAAGCTTGTTTAGGGCTCACCCCTGAGGAATTCAGGGGAGGAGGACTTTGGTAAGGCCGCACGCCGATTGCAAGACGCAAAGGCACACAGTGGAAAGGAGTTTTGGGGTGCAATTAGGTGGCATCGGACACTCAGTTGTAGCATTTTGGCCATGTCTTAAAGTTTTCTTTGAACAAAGCTTCCGATGCAGCGATCAACCCTCGGGACAAGGCTGACTGAGCTACTCCAAATTGGTCGTAAGCTTGGTGTGATAGCAGAGCAGTAGTGTTGGATCAGAAGACCATGTCGACAGATGTGGAGATAGAGGCCGGGCCAAACTTGGTGGGGTCTCCAAAAATCAAGCTTCCATGCGTCTGCAGAAGAAGAAGAGACCGTGAAGCTACAGAACGGTCGAGTTAACCAGCGTAGCTAATAATACTTGGGAAAAGCATAAGATAGATTTCCCCCTCTTTATAATTCACAGTGCAATGAAAAATTTTGGCATTGTCGCTGAAAGTCTGTAAAAATTTTTTAATGGGGAATTGCTCAGCAGGTGTCCCATGAAGTCAGATGCTGACATTAAATTGTAGTTTTTTATATTTATATATTTTATTTTGATTATATATTTAGATTATATTTTATATTTTACTCTGCGTATACAGAAAACGTATATTCGGGGCGTTTGAGTAATCAACATAGGGGAGCATCATGATGTAAATCGACAGAGCAGCAAAAGGGCAGCACATAAGAAAAAAGGCGGGAAAAAAGGGAACTCCCCCTCCACACCCACAGCAACCAATCACAGCACAAATTACCTCATGCGGTCTCAGTACTCTCCACCAATCAACTACAAGATGCAAATTTACTAACTAAGTTACTAGACAGTTGTTCTCCGTTGAGCAACAGAAGGTAGGAGTAACTTGGACCTATAGATTTATTAGATATGAATATTTGTGTATCCATCATTTTTCCTCCTTTCAAAAATGGAGAACATACCGTGCTCCTTGCCTCACGTATGTCTCCCAATATTCTTTTGAATGACCCTCTCCGTTTCCTAAACTTGTCAGGGAATTGCTCGAGCGGTGCCAAATGCGTTAGAGACACTGACACGAACTGTAGCTATATACATGAATAATGTTTACATCTACATATACATCAAACAGATAGTCAGCAAACAGTAGCATCGTGAGGTAAATCCCAGAGCACACAGAAGACAAGGCGTGGAAAAAGGGAAACTCCCCCTCCACACCCACCGCAACCCAATCACAAGTGCAGATTGCCTCACGTAGCGCCAGCACTCATCCAAACACACACGGTGGTCACTGCACAGCCCCACTGCTCAACTACTAAATTGTTAATATCTTCACAAATTTCTACTGCTGTCCTGAGAATTTACAAGCAAGATTATCCGTCACCGAACGTGCAGATGGTCCTAACTTACAATCGCATTGAACCAGAATTTTCATGGTTAACAAGGTGGTTGTTATGTCTACAAAAGCCTGAAAAAATACCTCCAACTGGTCCGCACTTACAACCGCCGCTGCTCCCCCACAGACACATGGTCAATAGTCAGTTGTTCTGCACCTGACATGTATTTCTGATGTTTAGCGGTGTCACGTGATCCCCTTGCGACCTTCCCATTCGTCATACGACAAACAAAGTCAGTGAGGAAAAGCAGATTCCGCTTAAAGACCGTTTGATTCACTAACGGACTGCAGGGTCTGCTTAGTCAACTGGCAAAAAAAAGTCGTACAATTGGTGCACCTGCCTTGCTTTAGTAATGCAATTTCTGGTCCTGATTGAGATCATAAATTAAGGAGTACCTTTACTACGCAGTGAAGAGGATTATGGATAGCTCCTGGGGATGCATACATACCCACAAAGTATTCAAGTAGTCCTTGACTTACAACCATTTTTTACCTTGGTTCAAAGTTACAACTGCACTGAAAAAGTGACTTACGCCGTTTTTTCTCACTTATACGGTGCAGCATCCTCATGATCAAGCGAGTCAAAATTCGGACTCCCATTGCAACTGCATGTAACTTATGTCTGGGTTGCAGTGTCCTTGTGGATTCATGCGCTCCTCCTTTTGTGACCTTCTGACAAGCAACTCATGGTCGAAGCCAGATTCGCTAATCAACCGCATGACTCAACACAGTGATTCGTTAAGAAAGCGTAAATGGCGCCAAAACAAACTTAACAGCTGCCTCACTTAGCAATAGAATTCTGGCTCAATTGGGGGCGTAGTATAGGCACTGAATTGTCACCTTTTCTGACTTGTCCAACTCAACGTGTCCCTCTTATAACCGTTGTTTTGAGATTGTAGGAACATCTGCATAGATAAGCACCTCCGTGAGTTCCAGCAGGACGTTGCAATGCCCACCCATGGTGCTCTTCCGGCGAAAGTTTAGATAGGCCAAAACAGGACAGGATTTCGATAAGTAAGACAAGAACACATCTTTCCACAAACACGGTTTCAACAGGTTAGCATCTTGTTCCCTGGAGAGTCTCAAATCTCCGGTTATGGTGTCCCAAAGGTGCTTTTTCAGGAGGCAACTGCCTTCCTTTTTTTTCTTTTAAGACATTTCCTCCCTCCAGAAGCTTCTTCCTGCTCTGGCTGATGTTGGAAATGGCGGGAATTTATACTCCTTGCAGACAGCTAGTCGTTTGCTTCTTTTTAGAGGAGTACACAGGAAACAATCCCTTAAATATGAGCCAGCGTGTCTGCAGCTGCCAAAAAGGCAACACACGGGTGCTAGGCTGCATTAACGAGGGATCGAATCGAGAATCCGAGTATTAATGACCACTTTACAAGGCCTTGGTAAGGCCACACACTTGGAATACGGCATCCATTTTGGTCCCCCACGCTGTGAAAAAGATGTTGAGACTCTAGAAAGAGTGCAGAGAAGACACCAAAATAATCAGGGGATCTTGGATGCTAAACGTACAAGGACTGCTTGCTGGAATTGGTATGTTTCTAGTTGATGAGGAGACGGACCATGGGGGACTGATACAGCAGTCTTCCCGTATCTCATGGGGCTTCCCGCAAGAAGAGGCATCAATTTGGACGCTTGGCAACTGGCATGTCTTATGAGTGCAGTGTCCTGGGGATCATGCGATCCCCTTTTTTGCGAACTTCGTGACAGGCAGAAGTCATGGTTAAGCCTGATTCACTTAACAGCCGTGTTGCTAACTCAACACTGCAGTGATTCGCTTACAGCTGTGGCAAGAAAGTACGTAAAATGGGCAAAACTCACTAGCCATAGCACTTAGACTTATTATACCGCTTCGCAGTGCTTCACAGCCCTCTCTAGTGGTTTTACAGAGTGCCTATTTGCCCCCATCATCTGGGCCGAAGGATGGAAGCCCGAGTCCAATCTCGAACAGTCAGGATCGACTTCCCTCGCTTGTGGGCAGTCAGTTCCCGCCTGCAATGCTGCATTTAACTACTGCCACCACCATGGGCTTCCTTCCTTCTTGTTTCCCTTCCTTCGTCCTTTCCCTTCCTCCTTCCTTCCTCTCCTTCCTTCTTTCCTTCCTTCCTTCCTTTCCTTCCTTCCTTCCTATCTTCCTTCACTTTGCATATCCGCCTTCCTTTCCCAAGCCATAAGCACTTATTACTTGTATGCCGGCGTCGACTTAGGCCTTTTACAGCCTCTCTAAAGCGGTTTACTAGTGCAGCCTCTTGCGCGCCCCCAACAATCCGGTCCCTCGTTTTAAATACCACCTCGGGGGCGGAACAGGCTGATCAACCTTAGCAAACGCCCTCATCTAGCAACGAAATGTGGGCTCAATGGTGGCTGTAAGCAAGGACCTAACTATACCCTTCTCAGTGTGGGTCCCGGAGTCCATGAGGAGAGCTCTGGCTACCCGAGGACTGAACGAAAACCACTGAGAACCCGGTCCCTCCTCCCTTCGCTCACCTGGGGAAGTACTTGATGATCGTGATTCCCAGCTTATGTCGGAGAATAAAACAAGAATTTGGCAACCAGTTGTATTATTTGGGCCACCGTCAAGCAGGGGGTGAAGACACACACCAGCGCACCGACCATAAACGCAATGAGACTTCGAGACACCTTCTTGACTTCCTCTCTGAGAGGAAGCAGAGAGAGCGGAGGTCACCATTTTCCCATCCAGATTTGGCCCTGAAATCAAGTTCCCCATGTGGGATCAATGGACGATTCACGGGTCCAACTCAAGCTGCCCGAGGAATTTTGCCGCCCGTGGGCATCCCTTGGGCAGAGGAACGTTTGCGTTCCTGCCCCAGTTCCTGCTGAATTTGAGTAAAATCCTGCCTCCACACCCCAAATCCTCCGTTTTCCTTCTCAAATCTCTTAATGTGTAGAGATACAGAATAAGAGGTTGGAAGGGACTGGAGGATCTTCTAGTCCAACCCCCTGCTCAGACGGAAATCCTTTACCACAGAGTCCCGACCTTTTTGGGCACCACAGGACCGTTTCCGTGGAGAGTTTTTTCCCGTGTACCGGAGGTGCGTGGTTTGTGTGCCTGCCCTGCAATCCCGCGAATGGGGGCCTTTGCTTGTTTGTGCGGACGGTGGCTGTCATGCCGTGCCCGGTACCGGTCCATGACGGGGGTTGGGACCGCTGATCTGGGTCTCCTGCGTGAGCAGGGGTTGGACTTAAAACCTCCAAGGTCCTTCTTCTCTGTTATGACTTCAGAGGTTCTGTCTGTTCTCTGTCTATATTTATGGAAACAATTACATTTAGAGTTGTTGACTAGAACAACAACATGCTCTTCGAGTTGCCCAACTTGGTTGTGTGTGTGTGTTCAACGACTGCTACATTGGATGTTTTCGCATTGACAACAGGGGAAATGTATCCTCTGTTTTACCTTTTCTTTTTAGAGTTAGGTGATGCTGGAGAGAGGGGGATGTGACGAGAGTCCAGTAACTAACACACTAAACCGAGCGTGAGAATCAGGTTTGAGCTCCGGAGCTGCTGAAGGATTGCGCTGGAGAACTGAGAGGAAGCCGCGCTTCAGATATTGGGGAAATTTGATTTATGACTGTTATTGGAGGAGGAAATTGTGCTTTGATACTAATGTCCCCAGGGGAGGGGAATCAGTTTTTGGCTTTGATTTATAATTGCCGGTAGTATTCTACCGAATAAAGATTTCTTCCTTTAGTAACAATGCTCGAATTACTTTGAAGAGTTTCATGGCTAGTCTAACCATGACGTTATGGACAGCATGAAAAAGGGACGTATGAAGCGTTTTTCACACTCACGACTGTTTGCAGCATCCCCCGGGGTCATCGTGCTTAAAATTCAGATGCTCGCAACTTGACTCTATTTTTATACCGTCCCACGTCCCTGTGATCATGTGACGCCTTTTGTCAGCCGTCTGCACGCAAAGTCAATGGGGGAAGCCGATTTTCCTTAAGTGTCTTACACTTCACAACCGCATTGATTCGCTTAACAACATGTCAGAAGGCATAAACGGGTCCAAATTCATTGAACAACTGCTCAGTTTTTGGTTGTACTCAAGGACTACTTGTAAGATAAAGAGACTTGAAAGGATAGACACAACACACACGTGGGGTCCCTTGGCGCCCTCGACGGGTTGTTTTTATTGCAGACGTTTTCATGACCCAACTAGGGAACACCTCAGTGCTAGAAGGGAGTGGGGGTTTGAGAGTGGAGAGGAAGAGGGGAGAAGAGGAAGAGGAGAAAGAGTGGAGGGAAAAAGAGAAGGATTAAAGAGGACTTGTGGTCCTTGGTGATGTTTGGAACTTGCTGTTTTCTTGCAGATGTTTTGGTACCCTACTAGGTACACATCAGTGCTAGAAGGTAGTTGGGTTTTGTGGGAGGATGAGGAGATGGGGGAGAGGAAGAAAAGGACTACGATTGTGGGTGCCTCTGATCTGAGTTGCTTTTACTGCAGACATTTCACAGGACCCACCAGGGATATCATCAGTGCTAAAAGTAGAAGACTGTGTTAGTCCTTGTGCTATCGAGCTGGGTGTTTTTTTCTTGCAGACATTTCATGACCCAACTAGAAACATCCAGTGGCTATAATGTATAGGGTTTGAGGAAGTGAAGGATGAAGAGGAGAAGGAGGAGGACTGTGGGTCCTGGTGCCCTCTTTGAGCTGTGGGTTTTACCTGCAGACGTTTCATGACCCACTAGGACGTCACCAGTGCCCTACCTCTAGATTTAACACTGGAAGATGATGAACAAAGTGAGGGGCTACAGCGTGAGCTGAAAAGCACATCGTTGCTGTCCACAGGCTTCACCCCTTGGGATACCGGTGCAGACTTGCTCCGTGGATTAGGCAAAGCCGTTAACACTAAATGGGTGGCCCAAGATGGCAGATGACACCCAGCCGTGAAGACTGGACCTGGTACCTTTACAGGACGCCCCAAAGAGTCCAATAGTTGAAGACGCTGTAGCAAGAAGCCGTTCAGGTTCAACGCGATGAAATCGAAGCTGAGCCTGACGACCTGGCGAAAGTAAGCGGGAAAGTTCATAGGAACGTTGGGGGAAACAACCTGCCTCGTGTTCAGGAATTTCACAAGCTGGCTAAACTCAGAACCTCGCAACTGCATTGTCATAGGCTGTAGAATTTCAGTTTCTTGACCACGTTTTCCAAACTTTAGGGTGAGTGAAACTCCAACTCCAGGATTCCCAGCCACATGCTTTACTAGGGGTGTACTTCCTCTCCCCAGATTCCCTATCGCAGCATGCTTTAAGAGGAGTGGGCTTCACTGCCAATTCCCTAGCCAGCCTGTTAGATGAGTGGCCTTCTACTCCCAGAATTCCTCAAGCCGCATGCTTTAAGAGGGGTGGCTTCCACCACGCAGAATTCCCCAGCAGGATGCTTTTAAGAAGGGTGGGCTTCCACGCCCAAAATTCCCCATCCAGCTGCTTTAAGAGGTGGCTTCCACTCCCAGAATTCCCCCAGCCAGCCATGCTTTACGATGGATGGACTTCCACTCCCAGAATTCCTCAACTAGCCTACTTTAAGAGGGGTGGACTTCAACTCCCAGAATTCCCCAGCCAGCATGCTTTAAGAGGGGTGGGCTTCAACTCCCAGAATTCCCCAGCCAGCATGCTTTAAGAGGGGTGGGCTTCCACTCCCAGAATTCCCCAGCCAGCATGCTTTAAGAGGGGTGGGCTTCCACTCCCAGAATTCCCCTAGTCAGCATGCTTTAAGAGGAGTGGGCTTCCACTCCCAGAATTCCCTAGCCAGCATGCTTTAAGAGGGGTGGGCTTCCACTCCCAGAATACCTTAGCCAGCATCCTTTAAGAGGGGTGGGCTTCCACTCCCAGAATTCCCCAGCAGCACGTTTTAAGACATGACCACAATTTGTTTTCCAGCAGAAAATGGCAAAAAACACCCACGGGATATGCCGGATTCACTTAATGACTACATGTTCGCTTAACAACCATCTGATTTGTTTAAGGACCCTTTACCAGCATCATAAAAATGGTCATAAAATTGAGCGTGATTACTTGGTGCCTCAGTTTAGACCACAATGACTTACGACGAAAATTCTGGGCTCCGTTATCGTCGTAAGTTGAGGACTACCTTTTGGGGGGAAAACAAAGGAGCACCCTGTTTCAACAGAGGGGAAACTGAAGCTGGCCAATTTTTACTTGGCTTCAGGGCAACCTGTTGGAAAAATTAAAACGTGCGGAATTGGAGGGCCGTGCCAACCACTGTTGGGCCTTCTCCATGCCATCTTACTCGGTTAACGCCAGAGCATGGAAACTGAGGATTGTTGTGTCTTTTACCTTTTACGTCTCCAGTTCTCAAACACCTGAGGATAGAAGGAAATCGACCAGGCTAGGAAGTAGATCCAACCTATCACTTGGTCCACGATCCTTACGGCCTTGCTGTGAATCACAAGGAAGCGGATTCTGGGCCTGCAAAGGAAAAAGAGAGGGCTATGTTTGTGGGAACGTAAGGATTCTAAACTGATGACTCGCTTGACGCCGCCCCCCCCCCCGGCTCTGCCTCTTTTCCTCCTACGACTCCTCAGTTGGAGGTGGCTGGCAAAAGGTCCCAAAAGTTGGGAAACGGGAAAAATGGCCAGTGAGTGAAATTACATCTGGATGAATGGAATTACTGGCTGAACATGGTTCGGTTATGGACGCTTACCCGATCTGGTGGGATGTGTTCACCTGCAGATATACCGTCACCTGTCCGACTTCTTTAGCACTCACAAGGAAATGTGCCTCCTTTTGGCCTGCTGTAATTATGACCTGTCAGAGATGCAGACATAAAACATATGAACTGTCAATGAGATTCAAGGGATGGGCGTATGGCCAGACGGATGTCAATCCAGCCATTCTTTCAGGCTGTCCTGATGGATCATGACTCCACCTTGTCTTGGGGCTTAAGAGTTTTTCAACCCTGGCAAGGTGGGTGGACTTCAACTCCCAGAATTCTCCGCCCAGCCATGCGTAAAGCTGGGGAATTTTGGGAATTGAAGTCCGCCCATCTTAAAGCATACTGACTGGGGAATTCTGGGAACTGAAGTCCACCCCTCTTAAAGCATGCTGGCCGGGGAATTCTGGGAGTGGAAGTCCTCCCCTCTTA
The DNA here is from genome assembly GCA_023970755.1 of Azemiops feae. Lineage (NCBI taxonomy): Eukaryota > Metazoa > Chordata > Lepidosauria > Squamata > Viperidae > Azemiops > Azemiops feae. Next base: position 21,071 of record JALGBA010002924.1, on the reverse strand, counting down.
AAGCATGGCTGGCCGGGGAATTCTGGGAGTGGAAGTCCTCCCCTCTTAAAGCATGGCTGGCCGGGGAATTCTGGGAGTGGAAGTCCTCCCCTCTTAAAGCATGGCTGGCTGGGGAATTCTGGGAGTGGAAGTCCTCCCCTCTTAAAGCATGGCTGGCTGGGGAATTCTGGGAGTTGAAGTCCACCCATCTTAAAGCATGCCGGCTGGGAAATTCCTGGAAGCTGAAGCCCACCCATCATAAAACATGTGGTTTGGGAATTCTGGGAGCAGAAGTCCACCCTTCTTAATGTTGCCAAGGCTGAAAACCACAGTCTAAGAGTTTTGCCCCTTCAATCTGAGTTAGACCAGAGATATTCAGGTAATCCTTGAGTTACAACTGTAATTGAGCCCTGGCAATTACAGCTGTGAGTAGTCAAGTAGTGACAGTTGTAAAGCAGCTGACCACGTGACCAATTTTATGACTTTTTTTGCAGCGGTCGTAAAGCGAACACGTAGGTTGTTAAATGAACACCGCAGTTGTTAAACCCATTCTTTGCTTTGGGATTTATTTTTGCTGAAAACCAGACGTCGATGCCAATTGGCAGCAAAAACTGTCATAAGTCATAGTCACCTGGCTGCAGGGCGCTGTGACATGAGCCAGTTGCTGGGCATCCAGAATGTGTCATGTGAACACGGGGGGGGGCAACGTTGAAACTTTAAATAGTTGCTAAGCAATCAGTCATAAGTCGAGGACTACAAATGGAGCTCCACTCACAACCAAAATTGCGCCCCGAATCTCCCTTGTTAAGCGAGGCAGTTGTTTTGTGAGTTTTGCCCCATTTCACGACCTTCCTTGCCACAGTTGTTAAGTGAATCACTGCGGTGGTTAAGTTAGTAACACGGTTGTTCAAGTGAATCTGGCTTCCCCATTGTCAGAAGGTTGCAAAAGGGGACACTGCAACCGTCATTAAGTACGAGTCAGTTGCCAAAGCGTCCTAATTTTGATCACGTGGCCGTGGAGATGTTGCAACGGTCGTTAAGTGTGAAAAACGGGCCTAAGTCACGTTTTTCAGTGCCGTTATCACTTCGATCGGTCACTAGCCCAAATTGTGGTAAGTCGAGGACTTCCTACATTTGTACCGCAAAACGTAAACAGACCGAACACAACTGATCTAATCCAATCCAGGCAGGCGAAAATCTACATTTAAAACTGACCTGGTCGGGCAATTCCACGATGGTGATGTTCTTTTTGGATGTATAAGTCAGGTTGAAGCTTACTGCCAAAGTCTCGTTGGGTGGAGCACTGCAGGGACACCATAAAAAGACAGGCCACGTGGGCTGGGAGAATTCGCACCCTCGTCCTTCCCAGCTGCCCTCTAGCCCTTGCTGACGGGCCCAGCCCTCGAATACCGGCCGGGATGACCTAAAAATTAGGATTCACCGCCCGGCAACGTTATCTTGCAAGGGACGCCCAGTCTGGGAGCCCCAACGTAACAAAAGAAAATTGAATTTTTAATCACCGGGAATGACCGCACCCTGAGTGAGTTGCCGGATTACCTAAGCGCTTCCTGGTTTTTCCCCAGGTGTGTTTACCTTGAGGGGGAAGGTGAAAAATATCGGAGGCGGCTTACCTGAAGGCGAGTGTGATTGTTTGCACACTGTGGTTTTCCAGGGAAACTTCTTCAGGAGCAGAGAAAGGAGGGGGCCCATCTTCAACTGGGAAGGAAAAAAAGAAAAAAAAAACATCAGGAAAGTTTGAAGTCTCTTTTTCATCCCACGTTTCAAGGCTTCGGACAAGAATAGTTTGATCTGGCAGAGGGGGGAACCCACATAATCCAGTCCGTTTAAGAGACTGGCATGTGAGCCCCCTCCCCACGCACCCACCCCCTGAATTGATCTGAGCTCAAGGCTTGGGTGTAACGCTTCCAATTTTCCATGTCACCCTTCATTGCCTATATAGACCAGGGGTGTCTAACCTTGACAACTTTTAAGACCTGTGGACTTCCATCTCCCAGAATTCCTCATGGTGTAACCTTAAATTAAGGCAAGGCTGGAGATAGCTGATCTAGATCAGTGGATTTCAATCTTGGCAGCTTTAAGATGAGGGGACCTCAACTGGAAGGAAGGAAGGAAGGAAGGAAGGAAGGAAGGAAGGAAGGAAGGAAGGAAGGAAGGAAGGAAGGAAGGAAGGAAGGAAGGAAGGAGATGAGAAAAGGAAAATGGGAGGAAAGGAGAAGGAAAGGAGGGAGCAGATGTAGGGGGGCAAGGGGAAGGAAAGAAGGAAGGAAGGGAAAGAGGGAGAGGAGAGGAGGAAGAGAAAAAAGGAAGGAAAGAAGGAGGAGATGAGAAAGAAGGAAAATGGGAAGAGGGGAGAAGGAAGGAAGGAAGGGAGGAAAAGTAGAGGGGCAAGGGGAAGGAAAGTAAGGAAAGAAGGGAAAGAGGGAGAGGAGAGGAAGGGAAAAAGAAGGAAGGAGAAGGAGGAGATGAGAAAGAAAGAAAATAGGAGGAGAGGAGAAGGAAGGAAGGGAGGAGAAGTAGGGGGCAAGAGGAAGGAGAGAAGGAAGGGAGGGAAAGAGGGAGAGGAGAGGAGGAAAAAAGGAAGAAGGAGATGAGAAAGAAGGAAAAAGGGAGGAGAGAAAGAAGGATGAGAGGAGAAAGAGGAGGGAAGGAAGAGAAGGGAAGAAGGGAGGGAGGGAGGGAGGGAAAGAAGATGCTGGCTAGGGAATTCTGGGAGTTGAAGTCCGCAGGTCTTCAAGTTGCCAAGGTTGGACACCCCTGCTATAACCCATGCAGACATAAACACTGAAAAGAGATACTCAATTTTGCTCAGCAACCTGCCTCTAGAGATTTAGGGATATAGTTTAAAAATATCTCATTTGCATCCATGAATGCATAAACAGGGGGCAGGTGCTGAAAAGGAAGAGATGAGCCTCACCAGCTGGTTTATCTAAAGCGCTGTTTTTCAAGTATGGCAACTTGAACCTGGATAAACTTCCACTCCCAGAATCCCCCAGCCAGCCATGCTTTAAGATGGGTGGACCTCCACTCCCAGAATTCCTCAACCAGCCATGCTTTAACAGGGATGGATTTCCACTCCCAGAATCCCCCAGCCAGCATGCTTTAAGAGGGGTGGGCTTCCACTCCCAGAATCCCCCAGCCAACAGGCTTTAAGAGGGGTGGGCTTCCACTCCCAGAATCCCCCAGCCAGCATGCTTTAAGAGGGGTGGGCTTCCACTCCCAGAATCCCCCAGCCAGCATGCCTTTAAACAGGGATGGATTTCACTCCCCAGAATCCCCCAGCCAACAGGTTTAAGAGGGGTGGGCTTCCACTCCCAGAATCCCCCGCCAGCAGCTTAGAGGGGTGGGCTTCCACTCCCAGAATCCCCCAGCCAGCCTGCTTTAAGAAGGGTGGGCTTCTACTCCCAGAATTCAACAGCCAGCCTGCTTTAAGAGGGGTGGGCTTCCACTCCCAGAATTCCCCAGCCAGCCTGCTTTAAGAGGGGTGGGCTTCCACTCCCAGAATTCCCCAGCCAGCCTGCTTTAAGAAGGGTGGGCTTCCACTCCCAGAATTCAACAGCCAGCCTGCTTTAAGAAGGGTGGGCTTCCACTCCCAGAATTCTCCAGCCAGATGCTTAAGGGGGGTGGAAGTCATCAAGAAATCACAGCCAGCGTGCTGTAAGAGGGGCTGGACTTCCTCCAGAATTCCTCAAGTGAACAGCTTAAGACATGAGACTTTCCACTCCAAGAATCCCAGCCAGCAAGGGCTTTTAAGGATGGGTGGGCTTCCACTTCCCAGAAGCCCCCAGCCAGCATGCGTTAGATGGGTGGGCTTACACTCCAAGAATCCCCCAGCCAGCAGCTTTAAGGGGGGTGGACTTACCACTCCCAGAATTCCCCAGCAGCATGCTTTAACGCGGGGATTGGATTTCCACTCCCAGAATCCCCAGCAACAGCTTTAAGAGGGGTGGGATTCCACTCCCAGAAATCCCCAGCCAAGATGCTTTAAGGGGGTATGTGGAACTCCACTCCCAGAATCCCCCAGCCAACAGGCCTTTAAGGGGGTGGACTTCCACTCCCAGAATCCCCCAGCCAGCATGCTTTAAGGGGGGTGGACTTCCACTCCCAGAATTCCCCAGCCAGCATGCTTTAACAGGGATGGATTTCCACTCCCAGAATCCCCCAGCCAACAAGCTTTAAGAGGGGTGGGCTTCCACTCCCAGAATCCCCCAGCCAGCATGCTTTAAGAGGGGTGGACTTCCACTCCCAGAATCCCCCAGCCAGTGTGCTTTAAGAGGGGTGGACTTCCACTCCCAGAATCCCCCAGCCAGTGTGCTTTAAGAGGGATGGACTTTCCGTCCCAGAATTCCCCAGTGAACAGGCTTTAAGACATGAGACTTCCACTCCCAGAATTCCCCAGCCAGCAGGCTTTAAGATGGGTGTAATTCTGCTGGCTGGGGAATTCTGAGAGTTGACGCCCAGCCGTCTTAAAGTGTCCAAGTCTGAAAAACTCTAAAGCACCTCTTAAAAAACAGGACCAGGTTTCAAAATGCAAACCAGAAAGCTGGCCTACCTCTGAAGTGCTTCATTTTGCAAGCCAAATCACTTACCGCAGGCTGCGAAAGAGACAAAGGACAAACACAGCAGCGAGAAAAGGCCACGTCTGTTCGCCATCCTGCCGAAACAGCCAACAGCTGCGAAGTAGAACAACACAAAAGGGGAAATGCTCAAGTTTTTCTAAGGAAAACCAAAAGAAAGAAAGAAAAAAAAGAAAAAACAGCCCGTGTAAAATGCAGTTATCACCAAAGCAAATCGTTGCCTCTTCGCGGACAATCACATGACAAACATATGTGGCTCCTGCTTGCCAGTGCGGTTTTACAGTGAAAACAATTGTACTCGTGACGTGTCCCGAATCAGCGGGGGAGAAAGTTTTCAACTCCCCGATGACGGTCGGTCCTTATCTCAAGCCGAGCGATCCCGAGAAAGGGGATCCCGAGGACCAAGGCTGTCCCCAAACGGCTCAAAACTAGAGATCAAAAGGATGGAACGATGGTTTGTCCCATCAGCTTACTCAACCGTGTAGGCTAACTGCTCGTCTTCTGCGTCAGACAAATACGTTTTGTGAACAATCATTATCTATGGCTCATTCCGTCTCGCCTCTCCCTGTGTCCCTGCCACACCCCGCTGCTGTTTTGTACATGCACAACAAGGCTTTTTTTCCTGGATTATATCCGAGACCAAAATTTGCATGGCGAAGCAAGGTGGTGGTTCAGCCACACCCGATTTTATGACCTTTTTGCCCAGGGTTGTTAAGTAAATCACTGCAGTTAAGCGAATCACTTAGTCGTAAAGTGAATCTGGCTTTTCCCACTGTCTTTGTTTGTTGGAAAGTAGCTGGGAAGGTCGTAAATGGCAGATTAGGCGAGACCTGGCTCTCTGGGGGCAACAGGGGGGGAAGAACCAAGAGGGACGGTTCAGAAGAGATGGACTTAGATGAGGGAATTGAAGGGGAACTCGTCAAATTTGCAGATGACACCAAGCTGGCAGGAGTAGCCAACACCCCAGAAGACAAGCTCAGGATCCAAAAAGATCTGGACCAACTGGAACAATGGGCCCGGTCCAACAAAATGAGTTTCAATGTGGAGAAAAGCAAAGTTTTACATTTAGGCAGGAAAAATCAAAGGTACAAGTACAGTTTGGGGGAGACCTGGCTCAGAAACAGCAACTGTGAGAGGGATCTTGGAGACCTAGTGGACGGTCACTTGACCATGAGCCAGCCGTGTGCAGCAGCGGCCAAAAAAGCTAACACAATCCTGGGTTGTATAAACAGAGGCATAGAATCAAGATCACGCGAAGTATTAGCACCGCTTTATAAAACCCTAGTGAGGCCACACCTGGAATACTGCAGAAAATTTTGGTCATCGTATCACAAAAAAGGTGTTGAGACTTTGGAAAAAGTTCAGAGAAGAGCAACTAAGATGATCCAAGGCCTGGAGACTAAAACTTATCAAGAACGGTTCTGGGGCTGGGGAATGGCTAGTCTAGTGACAAAAAGGACTAGGGAGTGACATGATAGCAGTATTCCAGTATTTCAGGGGTTGCCACAAAGAAGATGGGGTCAACCTATTCTGCAAAGCACCAGGGCAGGACAAGAAACAATGATTGGAAACTGATCAAGGAGAGAAGCAACCTGGAATTAAGGAGAAACTTCCTAATAGTGAGGACAATTAACCAGCGGAACAGCTTGCCACCCGAAATCATGGGCACTCCATCACTGGAGGTTTTTAAGAAGAGACTGGACAGTCACTTGTCTGAAATGGTGTAGGGTCTCCTGCTTAAGCAGGGGGTTGGACTAGATGACCTCCAAGGTCTTATTCTATTCTATTCTATTCTATTCTATTCTATTCTATTCTATTCTTCTAATTTATTCTATATTTATTCTATTCTATTCTATATTTATTCTATTCTATTCTATTCTATTCTATTCTATTCTATTCTATTCTATTCTATTCTATTCTATTCTATTCTATTCTATTCTATTCTATTCTATTCTATTTTATTCATGTGATCCCAGGATGCTGCAACTGTCATAAATACATCCCAGCTGAATTTTGACCACGTGATCGTGGGGAATGCTGTGCCAGTTATAAGTGTGAGGACTGATCATAAATCACTTTTTTCAGTGCTCTTGTAACTCCCAACAGTCCCAAAACGAATGGCTGTAAATTCAGGACTATCTGTATTCCACCAATCGGATACACTCTTATGATTCGCAAATGCAAAGGGCCACAATTTGCCCTTTTGATGTCAGGAAACAATCTGCTCTTCTAGAAATGTTTCCTTGTGTGAAAGTTTTTGCAAATGCAGTATAACAGAAATCTGATAATGTAAGAGTCAACGGTCACCTTTATCTCCACAATAGGATGGTTTATCCATAAACCTCTACGGCTAATGTCAATTTTTTTTTAAAAAAATTCAGATTGCAATCCTACGTGCCATGTACAATCTTGAGTTTTAATGCATTGAAAAGGTCTGGGGGTCTCCTGCTTGAGCAAGAGCTTGGACTAGATGACCGCCAAGGTTCCATCCACAACTCTGTTATTCTGTAAAAAAAGACCTCTGACTACAAGATAGGATTAAGGTGTTGGTATCTTGTACGAAATATGACAAATGCAATCTTGTACCAAAAGAAGGCAAATGTGATCAACCGAGTGTGAACACTAACCTTATAAATCACATAGACTGACACGTTTTAAAGAAAAAAAAACTTTCTGTATGAATATCTGAGCTAACATTTACTCTGGCGCACTTGATTTGGATCTACTTTTGTAACAATAAACAGCTAAAATCATTGCCTTCCTCATTCCACCCTGATTTATTAACCATTCACACTGGGAAAACAGAACTCAGCTGACCTCCAGCCAACAGCTGTTTAAATGATTTATTTTCTTATAGATAAGAGCTAAAGAAACCAAAATAAACTATTTCTCTCTTAATTAGTACATTAAATCTCATCTTCTGAATTCTCACTTTAAGTCTCAGCTCAGTATAAAGCTTCTGCATCAGCAATAATGGTCTTTTTAAAAAGGTATACATTTAGATATTATTTAAACCAGGGGTCTTCAAACTTGGCCCTTTTATGACTTGTGGACTTCAACTCCCAGAATTCCTCAGCCAGGCATGCTGGCTGAGGAATTCTGGGAGTTGAAGTCCACAAGTCATAAAAGGGCCAAGTTTGAAGACCCCTGATTTAAACATAAACTACCACCATAACTCTAGATGAGATGGGCTAATATATGGTAAATTTAATAAATAACTAAGTAAAACATAGACGATTTGGGGATTGTAGCACTATATACAGGCAGTCCTCAATTTACAACAGTGCATTTAGTGACCGTTCAAAATTACAACAGCACTGAAAAAGGTGACTTATGACCATTTGTCACACTTACGACTGTTGCAGTATCCCTGTGGTCACGTGATCAAAATTCAGACCCTTGGCAACTGACTCATATTTACGACGGTTGCAGTGTCCCGGGGTCACGTGATCCCCTTTTGCGACCTTCTGACCAGCAAAGTCCATGGGGGGAGCCAGATTCACTTAACGACCGTGTTCCTAACTTAACAACTGCAGTGTTTCACTTAACAACGGTGGCAAGAAAGGTCATCAAACAGGGCAAAACTCACAGTAACAACTGTCTCGCTTAGCAACAGAAATGCTGGGCTCCATTACGGTCGTTAAGTCGAGGACTGTCTGCATGCCATTGCATGTAGGTAATCTATTCCTTGCCCCCCCTTTTTTTTCCTTACTGTTTGTTTCTGTTGCTTTTTATTGAAGTGACAAAAATAAAAAGGTTTACAAAAAGAAACTAGATTGTCTGCCAAGCAGGAAGAGAAAGAAGAATGGAAAAAAACAATCTGAAACAGGTTACTCATTTGAAAAAAATTCTTAGAAAACATTTTCCCTGCGATTAACAAACTGTTCCTCATTTTAAAAAAAGTATAAGAGATAAAGCCTGCAAAAGGTGCTCATGTGATTGTTATTATTACTAAAAGGTGCTCATGTGATTGTTATTATTACTATTATTACTTATTACATTATTGTTATTATTATTATTAGATTCCCTGGGTTGTTGTTACTGTTGCTGTTGCTGTTACTATTACTATTACTAGTAGTAACAACAACAACAACAACAATAATAATAAGCAGCTCCCTGGGTTAATGTCCAAAGTTACAAATCCCACTGTCCCTCCACAAACAATGGGAACTGTAGTCAAAGGCATATGGGAAATGTGGGCTCCATTTCCCTCCTCCAAACACCCCCAGGATTCTCGGTGTCCGAGAGGCCATGAACTCTGTCCATGCTCAGAGGCTCTATCACTCAAGAGGGGCAGGCATTCTGGGAGGGAGGGGAATTTTGGGGTTTGGGAAGGGGCTTCCTAACCAGAAGGGGCATACATTTCTACGATTAATGGGGGAGGGTCGTCATTTCTCGCCCCTATCCTCCTTGGGGTTCTGGACTACAACTCCCATCGTGTAGGAGGGCGCCCAGTTGGAGAAGGGTACGCTAGACAGATCTGGAGGGGGCTCACTCTCCCCGAAACCACAACCCCCGTCATGCAATGCGGTAGCTAACCGTCGAAGCTCACGATGAGATTTCGCGGGGCACGCTGGGAACCGTAGTCCTCCTCACTCCCTTTCCCACAGATCGCTCCGTCCCTCTCAGATTGGTCCCCGGGGCTTCTTCTCCGTCCCCGCCGCCTCCCGAGGGGGCGTCCACTTACCCGGAGAAGCAGCGCCGCTGCTCCATCCCGCCAACATGACTGCCCGCCCCGTCCCTATCGCCCCGTTCTTGCCGTTGCTCACGAGATCGGCGCTATATAATGATAGGACGGGCATTCACCCCCTTTTCCCTTTCGCTTGCCGTAGCGGCCATCTTGGTTGGGTAAAAGGGTGGCCGTTTCCGTGGCAACGAGTCCCTCCTGCGCATGCGTGAAGGATCCAGGGCTTCCCAGGTGGGAGGTGATTAAGAGGATGAGAGGGGCCAGGACACGCCCAACATGGTGACCGCGGGTCTTAGCCCGCCATATTGGATGTGGCGAAGCAATTCATACAGCAAAAACACGGTGTGACCTCTTCAACATGGCTGCCGCGCCCGGGCGCCGCCATATTGAGTGTGGCAGGCTTGCTCTTTGCTCCAAAGTTCATTTTCAAGCCGATTTTTCTGCCTTCGGAGGTGCTTTTCGAGCCCAGGCGTTCTGGGCGCGGTCCACCCAACTTTAACCGTCTCAAGGTGAAAAGATCTGCTTTGGAAAACGAGGACTTTCAAAGCTATTCTGCATTGCTCCAGCTGCCTGCTCCCTTTTAATTGCATTTCTGGTCATTATGGTTTTATTACTTTATTGCATGTAGCTGTGCAGCTGCACTGGGTTGCGGGGGGGGGGGGAAGGTTTTTTGGGCTTATCTTTGAAGTTGCAATTCTCTTCCCCAGCCTCTTTGGGCCCTTTCTTCTCCAGATGTGCCGGACTCCAATGCCCATCATGCAGCACAGCCTGGGAGGATGGAAGTTTTGCACATCTGAATAAATTAGCAAGGCTTGCCAGGTAGTCCTCGACTCACGACCACAGTTGGGACGGGAACTTGCGTCCTTAAGTGAGGCAGTTAAGTGACTCATATCCAATTTATGACCCTTTTTTTGCTGCGGTTGTTAAATGAATCACAGTAGTTGGTAAATGAATCTGGCTTCCCCCACTGACTTTGCTTGCTGGAAGGTTGTTTTGTGTTGAAGGAAAAGTCTTCATCATGGTCCAGTCCAAGCCGGGAATAAACAACATGGCGACTGCTTTAGAAAGAAGGTTGCAGTTTATTGAAGAGGAGAGGCATACAGAAAGTTGGCTCTGGAAGAAAAGAGGAGTGAGCACATGTAGGGAGTGGGTTTTTATACCCTCTGGAGCCTTTTGTTTGGAGTTGTTCCTGTGGCATGAACTGAGTGTGCCTTTCTGGTATTCTGATGGTGATGGGTTAATCCTATTATGTCCCAAAGGTCAATCCTGCTTCCCTGGGGCTGTGGCTGATGACTCTTAGATTTTGGGTGTGTTGACTCTAGGGATCTTTCTTCCTAATCCCAGTTTCCTGACTCCAGTCTTTCTGACAAGATTATCACATCTGCAATTCTACAGACTTGGTTCCTGTTTGGGACAGAGAGACTTGGGGGCGGGGTTGGTTTCTGCTTTTAAAATCCTTTAGGGAAATATATTCTGCCTTTTAAATATTTCCAAAAAATATTTCTTTCTCTGGGGGGGCTGACTTCCCACAAATGTAAGCTGCCCAGGGTCACTGAGATTGGGAGGGGGAGGGGGGGGCAAATAAATTCAATCAATCAATCAATCTGTTGGGAAAATTTCCCTGGGTTCCTTTCTTCCACGCTGGGAAACATAAGCATCCCTAAAATCAAGGGTCTCTGGGGGGGGGGGTGTCCTTGGTGTTCTCTGAGCTTTCATTCATTCAATCAGAATAGAGCTGGAAGGGACGTTGGAGGTCATCTAGTCCAGCCCCCTGCTCAAGCAGGAGACCCTGTACCATTGCTTGGAGGTCTCCACTGTTTCATCCGAAAACAATACAGGTAGTCCTCGACTTATGACCACAATTGAGCCCAACATTTCTGTCGTTAAGTGAGACGTTTGTTACTGTGAGTTTTGACCCATTTTACGACCTTTCTTGCCACAGTTGGCTGAGGAATTCTGGGAGTTGAAGTCCACAAGTCATAAAAGGGCCACATTTGAAGACCCCTGATCTGATTCTACAATATCATACACCAGGAACAATATACATACACGTGTTAATACAGCAGTCTCCAACACACAACAGTTAACAGCAGGAAACAAAAGAGAGGAGCACACATCTCCGGAGCCTTCCATTTTATACAAAGCTCTTAAAGGGACACAGACCCTGCTGAGTCATTCCCATCATTATATCATACATCTCACATTACATCAGCTGGTTAGCTTCTAAATCATTACCTTGACAGCTGTGCTTCCCCCCCCTCTCCCCCACCCCCCTTTGAGCAGATGCAGGACTGACCTGGTTTCATTTTTCCCGGTGGTGATCCAGACTGCAGGCCTCAAGGCAGGAACCTCGGATGGCGCAGGAAAGACGGAGGTCCGTTGGGCTGCCCACCCCGTGCATCTTGGGCATCGATCTGGGCACCACATCCGTGAAAGTGGTCCTGGTGGAAAAAACGAACAAGGGCCCCACCCTGATTGCCAGCTGCACCAAGCCGGTGCAGGCCGATGTGCGCATCAAAGAGGCTCAGTTGCGGGTAAGATGAATAGAGAATAGAGTTGGAAGGGACCTTGGAGGTTATCTAGTCCAACCCCCTGCTCAAGCAGGAGAACCTATACCATTTCAGATAAGTGACTGTCTAGTCTCTTCTTCAAAACCTCCAGTGATAGAGTGCCCACAGCTTCTGGAGGCAAGCTGTTCCACTGGTTAATTGTCCTCACTGTCAGGAAGTTTCTCCTTAGTTCCAGGTTGCTTGTCTCCTTGATTAGTTTCCATCTGTTGCTTCTTGTCCAGCTTTCATCTGCTTTGGAGAATAGATTGACCCCCTCTTCTTTGTGGCAGCCCCTCAAATACTGGAATACTGCTATCATGTGCCCCCTAGTCCTTAGAGTAGAGTAGAGTAGAGTAGAGTAGAGTAGAGTAGAGTAGAGTAGAATAGAATAGAATAGAATAGAATAGAATAGAATAGAATAGAATAGAATAGAATAGAATAGAATAGAATAGAATAGAATATAGAATAGAATAGAATAGAATAGAATAGAATAGAATAGAATAGAATAGAATAGAATAGAATAGAATAGAAGCTGGAAGGGACCTTGAAGGTCTTCTAGTCCAGCCTCCCGGTCAAGGAGGAGAACCTATAATATCTCAGACAAGCGACTGTCCAGTCTCTTCTTAAAAACTTCCAGTGATGGAGCACCCACGACTTCTGGAGGCAAGCTGTTCCACTGGTTAATTGTCCTCACTGTCAGGAAGTTTCTCCTTAGTTCCAGGTTGCTTCTCTCTTTGATCAGTTTCCATCTGTTGCTTCTTGTCCAGCTTTCATCTGCTTTGAAGAATAGATCGACCCCCTCTTCTTTGTGGCAGCCCCTCAAATACTGGAATGCTGCTATCCTGTCGTCATGTTTTAATAACCAGTGGAAAAAGACATCCACGCAAGAAAGACTCTTCAGCTGTCTTTCTCATGCATAAAACATTCGTTCTCTCTTCTCATTTGTCCCAAAGGTGCTTTTTCAGGAGGCCACTGGACTTTCTTGTTTTTCCTTTGAAAACGTTTCGCTTCTCATCCCAGAAGCTTCTTCAGCTCTGATTGGGATAGTGGGGAATGGAATGATTTATACTCCTTGCAGACAGCCTATCATTTGCCTCCTTTTAGAGAGTCCTTGAGGCCACCTGGAGGTTTACCTGTGTCCTCAGGGTCACCTGACTAGTGCAAATGGGTGTGGAGCCTTCTCGGCTGCAGGTGGTTTTCTGCCCTGGGTCCTTTGCTGTTGAAGACGGGCGCAGGCTGTTGGGGATGAGTCTGTTTCTTCTCATTTATTTTTCCCCAATGTATTCTTTCTCCCACTTAGAGGTAGTGAGGTAAGCGTCATCTAAATTTAATAAATAAATGAATTCTTTCTTTCTTTCTCTCGCAGGAGAATGAGCAGGATGTCCACAGAATCATTGAAGCTTTGAACAGTTGCCTAGTGTCTTTTTCTCCGGCTTTTGTGCAAAGAGTTTGCTGCATTGGTGTTTCTGGACAGATGCACGGGGTGATGTTTTGGGAAGCTGGGAAAGGTAAGATTTAGAACACAGAAAGTAGAATAACACGTTTAGGAGAGACTTTGGGAGGTCTTCTAATCCAATTCCTAGAATAGAATGAAATGGAATAGAATAAAATAGAAAATATGGAATAGAATAGAATAGAATGGAACAAGAACTAGAATAGAATAGAATAGAATAGAATAGAATAGAATAGAATAGAATAGAATAGAATAGAATAGAATAGAAAATATGGAATAGAATAGAATGGAATGGAATAGAATAAGAACAGGAACAGGAACAGAATAGAATAGAAATAGAATAGAATGGAACGGAACAAGAATAGAATTAGAATAGAATAGAATAGAATAGAATAGAATAGAATAGAATAGAATAGAATAGAATAGAATAGAATAGAATAGAATAGAATAGAATGGAATGGAATGGAATAAGAACAAAAACAGGAATAGAATAGAAATAGAATAGAATGGAACAAGAACAAAAATATAGAATAGAATAGAATAGAATAATAACTTTATTGTGACTTTAAATGTACATTGATCAGCATACATTAAAATGAGATTTTGTTTCATACAGCTCTCAAAGGATAACCACCTCCAGTATGCACTGCATAAACATGACAAAAATAAAATAAAATAAAAATAATTATGCATATATACACATGCACACACACACACACACATACACATATAAGACCCAGTGAAACAACACAGTCTAGTTTGGATGTAAACATATACATGGCGAGAAAAATGAATCTTGCGAGTTTACCAGACAGACAGCATAAGGAACAAAGGTGTTACAGCAGGGGTCCCCAACCCCCGGTCCGTGGACTGGTACCGGGCCACGGCATGCCATCAACCGGTCCGCACAAACAAGCAAAGCCCCATCCATGGGATGCAGGCAGCACACAAAACCATGCACTACTCCGGTCCGTGGAAAAACCTCTCTCCACGGAACCGGTCCCTGGTGCCCAAAAGGTTGGGGAACTCTGTGTTACACAATCTGGTAGTCCTGCTAGAAATACTTTGAAACCGCCTCCCAAAGGGAGAAGGGGAGCAACAGAAACAGACGGTGAAGTGGGTGTCCAAGCTCTAAGCACATGTAAGCGCTTACAAGCAGTGTCCTAAAAGGAGATCTTATATACCATTTCAGATAAATGGTTGTCCACTCTCTTTTTGAAAGCCACCAGTGATGGAGCACCCACAACTTCTGGAGACAAGTGGTTGCACTGATTAATTGATCTCACTGTCAGGAAATGTCTCCTTATTTCTAGGTTGCTCCTCTCCTTGATGAGTTTCCATCCGTTGCTTCTTGTCCTGCCCTCAGGTGCTTTGGAGAATAGCTTGACTCCCTCTTCTTTGGGGCAGCCCCTCAGATATTGGAAAACAACTATCATGTCACCCCTAGTCCTTCTTTTCTCTAGACTAGCCGTACCCAATTCCTGCAACCGTTCTTCATATATTTTAAGCCTCCAGTCCCCTAATCATCTGTGTTGCTCTTCTCTGCACACTTTTTAGAGTCTCAACGTCTTTTTTTTTACATCATAGTGACCAAAACTGGATGCAATATTCCAAGTGTGACCTTTATTAGGCAGTATAAGGTGACATTAACACTTCAAACTGTGTTGTGAAATTTTAACACATGCAAAAACTATTCTGGAAAATAAGCATTTGAAGCTGGTGTCCAAGACTTTATTTTCCATAATTGTTAATGCTAGGGAAAAACAGAACAGATAGAACAGAACAGAATAACAGAGCTGGAAGGGACCTTGGAGGTCTTCTAGTCCAACCCCCGGCTCAGGCAGGAGACCCTAGACCATTTCTTTCTTTCTTTCTTTCTTTCTTTCTTTCTTTCTTTCTTTCTTTCTTTCTTTCTTTCTTTCTTTCTTTCTTTCTTTCTTTCTTTCTTTCTTTCTTTCTTTCTTTCTTTCTTTCTTTTTCTATCTATCTATCTATCTATCTATCTATCTATCTATCTATCTATCTATCTATCTATCTATCTATCTATCTATCTATCTATCTATCTATCTATCTATCTATCTATCTATCTATCTATCTATCTATCTATCTATCTATCTATCTATCTATCTATCTATCTATCTATCAGAATAGAGCTGGAAGGGACCTTGGAGGTGTTCTAGTCCAACCCCCTGCTCAGGTAGGAAATCCTACAGTATACCATTTCAGACATGTGGTTATCCAATCTCTTCTTAAAAACTTCCAGAGTTGGAGCACCCACAACTTCTGGTGGCAAGCCGTTCCACTGATTAATTGTTATTGGAGCCAGGTTCCATCTCTGATCAGCTTTTGATTTTTGATCCGTACTCTGGGGAATCCCATTTTCAGTTTGATGCAGTGCATCCTGAAATGACTCTAAATGAGGATTAATTTGATAACCCCCTCCCCCTTTGATTTCCCTGCGACTGACTTTTTTAAAAGAATGGTATTTATTACATGCTTTTGTGTGCAACTATTAAGTTCCTAATTGTTATATTTCTAAAGCCTTATCTTGATTCTTCCTGGGTTGCTTCTTGGCTGCTTTGATGAGTGGGTTCCCTAAAAATCATAAAACAGACTCTAAATTTTTGTGGCATTGGAAGACTTTATAATTTATATTCTGAACAATCACCTGTGTGTTTTTGCTTTTTAGCTTTTTAATGCCTTTCATGTTCATTTTTCTATTGCACAGAGAGATCAGGATGGTAGCAGAGTGGAAATATAATTGAAAGCTGGTGGTAGAACTTCTCCATGGGAGAAAAAAAAAAATCAATCCGGCTTATTTATTCATTTGAAAAAAACCCTCTTTTCCTATTTTTTTTTTTTTAAAACACATATTTATGTTTTAAGAACTATCAATATTTCTTTCTAAAGTCAAGGCTACGGAGATTTTGTGTTCTGTCGAAGGGAAAAAAAGTTGCGTTTTAAATTTTATTTTATTTTAATTTTGATTTAAATTAATGTATTTCAGTTCAGTTCATTTCAGTGAATCCGTTGTTAAATGAATCTCACTCCATTTTATGATGTTTCTTGCCACGGTTGTTAAGTGAATCGGTGCCGTTAAGTCGGTTGTTAAGCGAATCCGGCTTCCCCCGTAGACTTTGCTTGTCAGAAGGTCATGGGACCCCACTGGGACACTGCCACCGTCATAAATACGAGTCAGTTACCAAACGTCTGAATTTTGATCATGCGACCACGGAAATGCGGCAACGGTCGTGTGAAAAACGGCCGTCAGTCACTTTTTCCGGTGCTGTTGCAACTTTAAATGGTCACTAAACGAATCTGTTGTAAGTCAAGGACTGTTTAGTGCTACACGGGCCTTTGTGTGTCAAGGACGGCCAATACATTTCCAAGCATGGTTGTGGTCACCTTGGTCCCTGGTGGTCCTTCACCTGCCTCTTCCAGGTTGCACATGGACCGAAAATGGAGGCCGGTGGACTTTTCAGCCGGACAAAGCTAGCCAGCTGATCACCTGGCAAGATGGCCGCTGCAGCCCCCAATTCCTGTCTTCCCTCCCTGCGCCTCAGTCCCACCTCAGCGTGGCTTCTGGGTACGGCTGTGCCACCATCTTCTGGCTGTTAAAGAACAGGTAACTCTGCGGCCTAGTGGACCATCGCTTAAACAGGAGCCAGCTGTGTGCTGCAGCTGCCCAAAAAGCCAACACAGTGCTGGGCTGCATTAACAGAGGGACAGAATCAAGATCACGGGAAGTATTAATACCACTTTACAATGCCTTGGTGAGGCCACACTTGGAATAAGGCATCCAGTTTTGGTCACCACGATGTAAAAAAGATGTTGAGACTCTAGAAAGAGTGCAGAGAAGAGCAACAAAGATGATTAGGGGACTGGAGGCTAAAACATATAAGGAACGGCTGCTGGAATTGGGTAGGTCTAGTTTAATGAAGAGAAGGACCAGAGGGGGGACATGATAGCAGTGTTCCAGGAAGGAAGGAAGGAAGGAAGGAAGGAAGCTGTGGTAGCGCAGTGGTTAGAATGCAGTATTGCAGGCTAATTCTGCTGACTGCCGGCTGCCAACAGTTCGGCAGCAATTCTCACCGGCTCAAGGTTGACTCTGCCTTCCATCCTTCCGAGGTGGGTAAAATGAGGACCCAGATTGTTGGGGGAAATATGTTCATTCTGTAAACCGCTTAGAGAGGGCTGTAAAAGGTCCTGTGAAGCGGTATATAAGTCTTAAGTGCTATTGCTTGGGAAGGAAGGAAGGAAGGAAGGAAGGAAGGAAGGAAGGAAGGAAAAGGAGAAGGAAGGAAGCTGTGGTAGCGCAGTGGTTAGAATCCAGCATTGCAGGCTGACTCTGCCCACAGCCAGGAAGTTCGATCCTGACCGGCTCAAGGTTGACTCAGCCTTCCGTCCTTCTGAGGTCGGTAAAATGAGGACCCAGATTGTTGGGGGCAAATAGGCTGACTCTGTAAACCGCTTAGAGAGGGGTGTAAAAGGTCCTGTGAAGCGGTATATAAATCTAAGTGCTGTTGTTTGGGAACGAAGGAAAGGAAGGAAGGAAGGAAGGAAGCCGTGATGGCACAGTGGTTAGAATGCAGTATTGCAGGCTGACTCTGCCCACTGTCAGGAGTTCAATCCTCACCGGCTCACGGTTGACTCATCCTTCCATCCTTCCGAGGTCGGTAAAACAAGGACCCAGATTGCTGGGGAGCAAAATGCTGACTCTGTAAACTGCTTAAAGCGGGTTGTAAAGCACTGCGAAGCGGTATATAAGTGCTATTGCTAGTGCTAGATAATTTATGCTGGTTTGCCAGATGCCTGAATTTTGATCACATGACTTTGGGGTTGCTGTGACGGTCATAAATGCAGGGACCGACTTTAAGCAGCATTTTTAAATGCCATTGTAACTTTGAATGGTGGCAAGTAGGATACCGGTAATTCAACTTTAAATACGGTTTAATTTATTCCATTTAAATTTAACATTCCATTTATACGCTGCCTACCTCCCTGAGCAGACGCTGGTGTTCATGGTTCCCAGAAAAAAATATTTTTTTTTCAAAATAATTATTTGTACATTCCATTTATGTGCCACCCATCTCCCTGAGATGGTCTTAATTGTTCCTAGATCTTTTCTTTTTCATATATTTGTATAATATTTTTATGCCAGTCAATTTTTCCAATAGATGTGTAGTTAGTTGGACATCCATCCATCCATCCATCCATCCATCCATCCATCCATCCATCCATCCATCCATCCATCCATCCTGTCTGTCTGTCTGTCTGTCTGTCTGTCTGTCTGTCTGTCTGTCTGTCTGTCTGTCTGTCTGTCTGTCTGTCTGTCTGTCTGTCTGTCTGTCTGTCTGTCTGTCTGTCTGTCTGTCTGTCTGTCTCTGAACTGTTTCTATTTCCTCTCTGCCTAGGCCAGATTTCCTGGCACCCTACACCGCTGCTGGCACCATCCAGGACTATGTCGTGTCCATGCTGTGCGGCCGAGAGAAGCCACAGATGTCCGTGCAGAATGCCGCTGCCTGGGGATACTTCAGTACCATAGAAAAATCCTGGAACACTAAACTGTAAGTCTGCGGATGGCCTCAAGGGGACCCTGGCCACCCTGTACATCGTTTACACTACGATCTATGCACTATGGTTTCATCCAGTGCGTCTCAAACTTGGTAACTTGAAGAAGGGTGGACCAACTCCCAGAATCCCCCAGCCAGCCTGCTTTAAGAGGGGTGGACTTCAGTTCCCAGAATTCCCCATCCAGTATGCTTTAAGAGGGCTGGACTTCCACTCCCAGAATTCCCCAGCCAGCCTGCTTTAAGAGGGGTGGACTTCCACTCCCAGAATTCCCCAGCCAGCCTGCTTTAAGAGGGGTGGACTTTTTTTTTTTTCCACTCCAGAATTCCCAGCCAGCCTCTTAAGAGAGGTGGACTTTCACGCCCAGAAGCCCCCAGCCAGCCATGCTTTAAGAGGGGTGGACTTCCACTCCCAGAATCCCCCAGCCAGCCTGCTTTAAGAGTGGTGGACTTCAGTTCCCAGAATTCCCCAGCCAGCCTGCTTTAAGAGGGCTGGACTTCAACTCCCAGAATTGTGCTTGTACGTTAAGGACGGCCCGTGTTATTCAGCCTCCACACACACAGGCACACAGACACAGACACACACACACACACACACACACATATACACACTGGTTAATTTCTACTTCTCTTTTTAGTTTGGAAGACTCTGGCTTTCCCATCCATCTGCTTCCTGAAGTGGTCGATTCCGGAGACCGTGCTGGGGAAACCTGCCAGGCATGGCACCGGGTCCCAGCCGGGACCACGGTTGGGATAGCCCTGGGAGATTTCCAATGCTCAGTTTACTCTTGCATGTCTGAAGACGGTGACGCAGGTAGCTGCCCCTGAAACCAACGGAAATGTTGAACTTGACTAAGGCCAAATGATTCTGCGTTGCAGGAAAACATCCCTGGTGCTCTCTGAACCTGATGGTTTTCTTGCAGACATTTCATGACCCAACTAGGTCAGAGGTCCCCAACCTTTTGGGCACCAGGGACCGGTTCCGTGGAGAGAGGTTTTTTCCATGGACCGGAGTGTGCGTGGTTTTGTGTGCTGCCTGCATCCCGCGGATGGGGCTTTGCTTGTTTGCGCGGACCGGTTGCTGGCAGGCTGCGGCCCGGTTCTGATCCACGGACCAGGGGTTGGGGACCCCTGAACTACTGTGTTTTCCTGAAAGTAAGGCCTACACCAGGGGTAGGCAACCTTGGGTCTTTTATGACTCGTGGACTTCAACTCCCAGAATTCCTGAGCCAGCCATGCTGGCTCAGGAATTCTGAGAGTTGAAGTCCACGAGTCATAAAAGACCCAAGGTTGCCTATCCCTGGCCTACACCAACCATAAGCCCTAGCTTGATTTTTGGGGGTGGGCCTAATATAAACCCTACACCCAAAATAAGCCCTAGTTTGGGGGTGAGGCACACCCCTAAAAATCAAGCTGGGGCAGGGGTGTGGGGCAGCCCCATGCGCCCCGCACCCGCTTCCCTTGCAGCCAGGCCTCTCCTCGCCGGCCCACTTCTTCTTCTGAGGCCTCTTCTGCAACGAGGCCTGCCTTTCTCAGTCACAGGCCTTTCCGGAAGGCCATAGCTCGGTACTCGGCTGCTTAGGCCTTCTGGAAAGGCCTGACTGCAAAATCCAGGCCCGAATGCAGCTGCAGAATTTCAGCCCCAGAAGAAGCGGACCGGCTGGGTGGTGCTGGAGGTGAGGTAAGGCCTACCCCGAAAATAAGACCTGGTGCCTCTTTTGGAGGCCCCCCAAAAAAAGACCCAGTCTTATTTTCGGGGAAACAGGATAGGTAATATCAGGACTGGAAGGAAATGGGGTTTCTGGAGTTTTTTTTAAAAGGCAGCCTCATTTTTGATTAATTCTTCTCTCTTCCCTTCCTCCCGTCTCCCAAGTTCTCAACATCGGCACCTCGGCCCAGCTGGCGGTCCCCCTGCCTCCCGGGTTCCAGCCTGTGGAGGCTCCAGATCCAAAATCAGCGGTGCAATATTTCCCGTATTTTGACAACCGGTATCTGGCGGTGGCTGCTTCACTAAACGGCGGAAACGTGATGGCCGCGTTCGTGAAGATGGTGGTCGGATGGATGGCTGAGCTGGGTAGGGTCTTTCAGCATGGGGAGGGGCTTGGCCTAGCTCTGGGAAGGCAATCCTTCCTTCCTTCCTCCCTCCCTTTTCTCCTTCCTTCCTTCCTTCCTTCCTTCCCTCTCTCCCTCCCTTTTCCCTTCCTTCCTCCCTCCCTCCCTTTTCTCCTTCCTTCCCTC
>JALGBA010002923.1:5000-21926 GCA_023970755.1 Azemiops feae | reverse complement strand
TTCCTTCTTTCCTTCCTTCCTTCCTTCCTTCCTTCCTTCCTTCCTTCCTTCCTTCCTTCTGTCCCACACACATTCACAACCCAGGTCTTCCTTCCTTCCTTCCTTCCTTCCTTCCTTCTTTCCTTCCTTCCCACACACACATTCACAACCCAGGCCTACCAGGCTCAACCCCTGCGTCCAGAGCGTTCCCTTCTCCTGAAGAACCGGCTTCTCCAAAGCCCTTAAGCCCCTCGGCCAGCATGCAGGTCCATGGCTGCACCTGCCACACACACACACACCCCAGCTGAACCTAAACCAGGAGGTCGTGAGCACCCATCTGGCCTGGGAGGGAAGACACAGGCTTCCTTAAATCCAGCCACAGCTCCTGCCACGCCCCTAATGAGCCCCCCTGGGTTCCTCAGATCTGACAAGCGGACCAGGCTAATGACGGAGAGAAAAGACTCCACCGGCTGTGCTGATCTTCGCAGCAGGCTGCGTTGGATCATTGATTTAATGCTGCTTTGCTTCATGGATTTCCTATTTGTTCTCCTCCTCGGGGTCAATAAAATGAGGCCGCGCCAGGCGACAAAACTGTCCTAGTTGGAGAGGTGAATGAGTGGAACAGAGAGAGGCCGAGGCAGAGTAAAAAGGAAGATTAAGTCTTGAGTTAAAAGAAAGGGGAAAAAAAAAAAAGACTGTGTAATTGGACTTGGGAGCACTTCCTTCGGGAGGGGATGAAGTGGGAAGGCGGGAGCTCCTGCTTCCAGGCAGCCAATGGCATGCCTTCAGGATGAGAGATAGACTTGTTTAACCAGCTTGCCAAGAAGACCGCTGCCAGATAGACTTCAAGGGTGCCCCTCCCCATGTAGAGGGCATTGTAGTAATCAAGCCATAGGTTATGAGGTTTCCATTGGTGGAAGGAAGGAAGGAAGGAAGGAAGGAAGGAAGGAAGGAAGGAAGGAAGGAAGGAAGGAAGGAAGGAAGGAAGGAAGGAAGGAAGGAAGGAAGGGAGGGAGGGAGGGAGGGAGGGAGGGAGGGAGGTCAGCCAAAGCTGGGAACTCCCCTGCCTTGCCCCTGTAGGCTGCTGGTGTCAGATCACCCAAACCTAGAGCAGAAAGCTGGGGGGAGACCCTGGAGATCATCTCATCTAACCCCCAATTGAAGAGAATAGCTCAGGGCTGAACTGTGGTCTCCTATTCCAGCTGGACCGACTTCAAGGGTAGCCCCACACAGAGTGCATTGTGGTAATCTAGGAGACCTGGATTCTTCAAGGAGAACCACTCTTTCGTGGCCCTGAAGGCTGCTGGTGTCAGGTCACGGAAAGCTAGAGTAGAAAGTTTTGGAGAGGATCCTGGAGATCATCTCATCTAGCCCTCAATCAAAGAGAATGCATGTAGCTCAGGGCTGAACTGAGGAGTCCTGTCCCAGCTGGATAGACTTCAAGGATAGCCCCACACAGAGTGCATTGTAGTAATCAAGCCATAGGTTATTAGGTCTCCAAGGAGAACCACTCTTTCTTGGTCCTGAAGGCTACGGATGTCAGAGCACAGAAAGCTAGAGTAATAATAACAATAGTAGAGTTGGAAGGGACCTTGGAGGTCATCTAGTCCAACCCCCTGCTCAGGCAGGAAACCCTATACCGTTTCAGACAAATGGCTGTCCAGTCTCTTCTTAAAAACTTCCAGTGTTGGAGCATTCATCGCTTCTGGAGGCAGGTTGTTCCACTGGTTAAATGTTCTCACTGTCAGGAAGTTTCTCCTTAGTTCTCTGTTGCTTCTTGTCCTGCCTTCAGGCGCTTTGGAGAATACTCTTGGGGACTAGAGTATTGAATTATTAAACTTCCTTGGTCCTGAAGGCTACT
Source organism: Azemiops feae (assembly GCA_023970755.1). NCBI lineage: Eukaryota > Metazoa > Chordata > Lepidosauria > Squamata > Viperidae > Azemiops > Azemiops feae. The sequence goes on along the minus strand of JALGBA010002923.1, from coordinate 20,086 downwards.
AGGGTCAGAAGAAGTTGCCCAGGTTGAGAAGCACTGTTATATAGCCTGTTTCTTATTTTTTACTAATCCTGAAAAAGTGATTTTTCTCTTCTTCTTCTTCTTCTTCTTCTTCTTCTTCTTCTTCTTCTTCTTCTTCTTCTTCTTCTTCTTCTTCTTCTTCTTCTTCTTCTTCTTCTTCTTCTTCTTCTTCTTCTTCTTCTTCTTCTTCTTCTTCTTCTTCTTCCATCTCTCTTTCTTCCGTTCTTCCATCTCAAACTGCCTCCTTTCTCACGTTGCCACGGCCTTTGAAAATCCCACCCTCGTAATTATTTTTAATCTCAAGAGTTTAAAGCTTGGAATAATACATGCTGCCGGGGGTGACTAATTGTCTTGATGAGTTGACGGCCTCCTTGTCAGACATCTTCCAGTTCTGGCCTCTTTCATCATCTCAGGATCTCAAAGCATTTCTCTGGCGTTAATTAATTTTGCTTTGCAAGACAGAGTCCCTGTAATTCCACCTCTGGTCTGTCGGGAGAAAACAGGTGCTTGTCTCTCTGTAGGAGGTCCTCGACTTACGACCACAGCTGAGCCCCAAATCTCTCTTGCTAAGCAAAACGGTCATTAAGTGAGTTTTGCCCCATTTTAAGACCTTTCTGGCCACCGTTGTTAAGTGAATCGCTGCAGCTGTTAAGTTAGGGACACAGTTGTTAAGTGAATCTGGCTTCCCCCTTGACTTCGCTCATCAGAAGGTCACAAAAGGGGATCACGTGACCCCGGGACACTGCGACCGTCATAAATAGGAGTCAGTGTGCCAAGCGTCTAAATTTTGATCAATTGACCCTGGGATGCTGAACAAGGCTCATAAGTCATAACTTTATAAAGCATCCCCAGGGTCATGTGATCAAAATTGAGATGCTTGGCAACTGACTCATATTTACGACGGCTGCAGTGTCCCGGGGTCATGTGGTCCCCTTTTACGACCTTCTGGCAAGCAAAGTCAAGTGGGGGGAAGTCAGATTCACTTAGCAACTGTATTCTTAACAGCTGCAGTGATTCACTTAACAACTGTGGCAAGAAAGGTCGTAAAATGGAGCAAAACTCCCCTTAACAACCAGCTCGCTTAGCAACAGAAATGTCAGCTTTAATGGTGGCCATAAGTCAAGACGACCTGTATAGGCTTGAATAAATCTTCTATGCTGCAGCCTTATAAAGAAGGAGGGAAGGAAGGAAAGAAGGAAGGAAGAGAGTGAGGGAGGGAGGGAAGAAGAAAGAAAGAAAGAAAGAAAGAAAGAAAGAAAGAAAGAAAGAAAGAAAGAGGAAGGAAGGAAGGAAGGAAGGAAGAAAGAAAGAAAGAAAGAAAGAAAGAAAGAAAGAAAGAAAGAAAGAAAGAAAGAAAGAAAGAAAGAAAGAAAGAAAGAAAGAAAGAGGGAGGGAGGGAGGGAGGGAGGGACAGAGGGAGAGAAGGAGAAAGAAAGAAAGAAAGAAAGAAAGAAAGAAAGAAAGAAAGAAAGAAAGAAAGAAAGAAAGAAAGAAAGAAAGAAAGAAAGAGAGAGAAAGGGAAGGAGGAAGGGAGGGAAGGAGAGAGAGAGAGAGAGAGAGAGAGAGAGAGAAAGAAAGAAAGAAAGAAAGAAAGAAAGAAAGAAAGAAAGAAAGAAGCAGGGAGGGAGGCAGGGAGGCAGGGAGGGAGGGAGGAAGGACTTATTTAAAACATTATAAATAAATATTACTTTCTAACTTCTCTTTTCTTGTGCTGCAGCCAATTACAGTATTTATAGACAATTTTTTGTGTGTTTCTGATTTCTATTCTTTAGTCAGTTTTTCCCCCTTAACAACTCTATTCTAAATACTTGTATGCCTTGCTCTGATATTTTATATATGTGCATATAGATAATATGGAAGTCATTTTTGCTTATATTTGGATAAATCTCTGTTATGAATGCAAGCTATTAATTTTGCCATCATGGCACACCCTCCAAATTTATTTCCCCAGTCTGATCTCTTCCCTAACATATTTCTGTTCTGTTGTGCTAACTTTATCCTCGCAGCTGTGAAAACCTATCTTAGTAAACTGTGATATTTGAATTAATATGTTTTGGAATTAGGTCTAATAAGTGGTTTCATTTCAAGTCTGATTTCTAACATTCTCAGAGGGGAATGTTTTTCTTTCCAATAGGTTTGAGGGTTTAAAAAAAAACAAAAAAAAAAACAAGTCCACCACACAGAATAAAATGTTCCTTCTGCCTCTTGTGACGTTTCCAATATTTATTTCTAAATAAGGATGGGGAGAAGTTCTCGGTTTTTCTTTATGAAAGGGGCAGAAAAATCTGTAGGATTGACCAGCAGGTCGTCGGATATCTGTGGTAGCTTCAGGAGACGAGGCCCATCAGTGATTCAGATAAAAGGGACCAGTTTGTGACAGGATGCTAATCCGGAAATATTTTGGCGGTTGTAAAAAGTTGAGCAAAGAAGATCAGAAGGTGATAAACTACACGATCGGTCTCCGGGCCAGTGTGTTTCAGCCTTAGTGACTTTAAACTATGTGGCCTTCGACTCCCAGAATTGCCTAGCCTTGGAGGGCTTCTAGTCCAACCCCCTGCTCAAACAGGAGACCCTATCCCATTTCAAACAAATGGTTGTCCAATCTCTTCTTAAAAACTCCACAACTTCTAGAGGCAGGTAGTTCCACTGATTAATTGTTCTCACTGTCAGGAAATTTCTCCTTAGTTCCAGGTTGCTTCTCTCCTTGATTAGTTTCCATCTGTCCTTCTTGTCCTGCCTTCAGGCGCTTTGGAGAATAGCTGGACTCCCTCTTCTTTGGGGCAGCCCCTGAGATATTGGAAGACTGCAAAAATGTCCCAGCTAGTCCTTCTTTTCTCTAGACTGGCCAATTATGGTCGTAGGTCAAGGACTCCCTGTATAATGGAGTGGAGTGGAGTGGAATGGAATGGAATGGAATAGAATAGAATAGAATAGAATAGAATAGAATAGAATAGAATAGAATAGAATAGAATAGAATAGAATAGAATAGAATAGAATAGAATAGAATAGAATAGAATAGAATAGAATAGAATAGAATAAGAAATACATTCAAAAGAATAGAATTGGAATAGGGATAGAACAGAGTAGAGTAGAGTAGAGTAGAGTAGAGTAGAGTAGAGTAGAGTAGAGTAGAGTAGAGTAGAGTAGAGTAGAGTAGAATAGAATAGAATAGAATAGAATAGAATAGAATAGAATAGAATAGAATAGAATAGAATAGAATAGAATAGAATAGAATAGAATAGAATAGAATAAGATATTCAAAAGAATAGAATTGGAATAGGGATAGAATAGAATATGGAATGGAATGGAATGGAATGGAATGGAATGGAATGGAATGGAATAGAATAGAATAGAATAGAATAGAATAGAATAGAATAGAATAGAATAGAATAGAATAGAATAGAATAGAATAGAATAGAATAGAATAGAATAGAATAAGATATTCAAAAGAATAGAATTGGAATAGGGATAGAATAGAATATGGAATGGAATGGAATGGAATGGAATAGAATAGAATAGAATAGAATAGAATAGAATAGAATAGAATAGAATAGAATAGAATAGAATAGAATAGAATAGAATAGAATAGAATAGAATAGAATAAGAAATAAATTCAAAAGAATAGAATTGGAATAGGGATAGAATAGAATAGAATGGAATAGAATAAATAGAATATGGAATATGGAATATGGAATATGGAATATAGAACAGAACAGAACAGAATAGAATAGAAGGGATCATGGAGGTCTTCTAGTCCAGCCCCCCGCTCAAGCAGGAGAACCTATACCATCTCAGAAAAGTGACTGGCTAGCCTCTTCTTAAAAACCTCCAGAGATGGAGCGCCCACGATTTCTGGTGGCAAGCTGTTCCACTGGTTAATTGTCCTCACTTATCAAAAGCAACTCTGGGCTTAGGATTGTTGAGCTAAGAGAGGGGATTTCCAGTAAAAACCTTCTTCCTAATACATTTTACGATTGTTCCTAACCAGCTAAGCATTTCGCAATGTCTGAAAACATTCTCTCCCCCCCCCCCAGCCAGATCTAAATAAAATAGCAGCTGTTCCTGCCTGTCCTGGCGTTAACATATGATCAACTTAAGAGTTTTCAGATGCTTTGATGGTTTAAAGCCGATGCAATTTTCTGCTTTGTAGGTGCTGCAATTTTATGGGTGTTGACTTTATTTGGGGCTCAATTTTAGACTGATTACGGTTATAATGTAAAGCAGGTCACACCTTTTTCCAAGAAGGCGCTAACAATATTTTCTGGTTGAAGATTAGCTGGGCCAGTTGAATTGGGCCGGAGTGGATGAGGGGGGGGGGGGCAATTTTGCTTCGGATTTAGATACCGCATCAAACATAGTCCTAGTTAAATGAGATATTTTTCAAGATTGAGTTGTGAACGGTATTCTCCCAGCCCTTCCTAAGCTAGCATAGAATTGCCACATAAATGGCATTTTATACCTTATTGCTATGAAAAGCCCTGGAAAACACGTTGCAAGAAAGTGTCTTGCTGTTCAAATTCTCTACTAAGGTGTGGGTAGTTTTTGACATATGACGATACATTTCGTGACCGTTTGAGGTTACAATGGCGTGGAAAAAATTGGTCCTCTCAGTTATGACCGTCGCAGTATCCCCAGGTCACATGAGCAAAATGTATGGGATCATGTGATCAACATTTTTGACCTTCCCAGTCCATGGAGGAAGCCATATTTGCTTAGTGGCCGTGTGATTCCCTTAATAATTGGAGTGATTTTCTTAACAACCTGGAAATATAGAGAAATTGGGCACGATTTGCTTAACAACCACCTTGCTTAGCAGTGGAAATGTGGTTGTAAGTCAAGTTTACTGGGTCCTTTAGGTCAGGGGTCCTCAAACTTGGCCACTTTAAGACATGTGGACTTCAACTCCCAGAATTCCTCAACCAGCCATGCTGGCTGGGGAATTCTGGGAGTTGAAGTCCACAAGTCTTAAAGTCGCCAAGGTTGAGGACCCCTGCTCTAGAAGACCAACTTCTGGTCCATCTTCATTTCTGGAAGTTTCCTGGAGGATGTTGAGTCACTAAGTCTTTGTCTGCCCAGCCTACCTTGCAGGGGTGTTAAAGGGAAAACGGAAAGAGGGAAGACTATGTACTCGGCTTCGAAGTCCTAGAGGTAATCGCTCTAGAGCAGGGGTCTTCAAACTTGGCCACTTTAAGACATGTGGACTTCAACTCCCAGAATTCCTCAACCAGCCCTGCTGACTGGGGAATTCTGGGAGCTGAAGTCCACAAGTCTTAATGAAGCAGAATGAAAGCAGCCATCCAAACTGATCATTCACATTTATCCAAGAGGCAAGAATAAACATTTCTATCACTGACAATATCGTTCAAAGAGAAGCAAACAATTCAGAACCCAAGTTTACAAAACGGTTTTTATCGTTCACTTTGATTCCCTTAACAGCTGTGGCGAGAAAGGTCATCCAATGGGGCAAAACTGACTTAATATCTGTCTCGCTTAGCAACAGAAATTTTGGGCTCAGTTGTGGTCAGAAGTTGAGGACTACCTGTAGAGTTTGCAGATGGCCACCCTTGTCACAGATGTGAGCCTGGAGTCAAGGTCAAAGACCAGTTTTTCAAACCCTAAAGTTGCTGGCTGGTGGCCCAAGTAAGCTGCAAGTATGTTCTGCAAAAAAGAAAAGAAAGAAGCTGATGTTAAACTTAACAAGTAGCAAACCAGGCTCAGAGGTTCCTCATCCGTACTACGTGTGGCCTTCTGTAGAACAGAAGAAAACCTCTGTTAACCGTCTTATCTCCAAGGCCTCTGAAGGTCTGTAGGTCCTACAGAAGGTCTGTAGGTCCTACAGAAGGTCTATAGGTCTCATAGAAAGTCTATAGATCTCACAGAAGGTCCGTAGGTCCTACAGAAGGTCCGTAGGTCCTACAGAAGGTCTGTAGATCCCAGAGAAGGTCTGTAGGCCCTACAGTAGGTCTGTAGGTCCTACAGAAGGTCTGTAGGTCCTACAGAAGGTCTGTAGGTCCTACAGAAGGTCTATAGGTCTCATAGAAAGTCTATAGATCTCACAGAAGGTCCGTAGGTCCTACAGAAGGTCCGTAGGTCCTACAGAAGGTCTGTAGATCCCATAGAAGGTCTGTAGGCCCTACAGTAGGTCTGTAGGTCCTACAGAAGGTCTGTAGGTCCTACAGAAGATCTGTAGGTTCTACAGATGGTCTGTAGATCCCACAGAAGGCCTGTAGATCCCAGAGAAAGTCTATAGGTCCCACAGAAAGTCTGTAGGTACTACAGAAGGTCTGTAGATCCCAGAAAAGGTCTATAGGTCCCACAGAAGGCCTATAGGTCCTACAGTAGTCTGTAGATCTCACAGAAGGTCTATAGGTCCTACAGAAGGTCTGTAGCTCCCACAGACGGTCTATAGGTCTCGCAGAAGGTCTGTAGGTCCTACAGTAGGTCTGTAGATCCCACAGAATATCTATATGTCCCACAGAAGGTCTGTAGGCCCTATAGTAGGTCCGTAGTAGGACCTACTATAGTAGGTCCGTACAGACCTACAGAAGGTCTGTAGATCCCACAGAAGGTTTGTAGGTCCTACAGAAGGTCTGCAAGCCCTACTACACTGATATTCCTGGGGAATCGGTGGGAATAGAGACCAGTTGGTAAAGCGCTGTTTCCCCCCCCCCAGTCTTTTGCTCAGGAGCCCCTCACCCCGCAGATGTTTGGAAGTCAGCCTCATTGACTTCCATTGATTCCTCCCCAGGAGCCCCATTAGAAGGATCAAGGAAGTCTCGGCAGGAGAGCTGGCTGTGGATTCAACCTTTCAGCTCTTTACAAGTTGGAGACTCTCCAATGGCAGCAAAAGAGAGGGTCCAAAGGGCTTCGGGAATGGCAGAGCCCGACGGGTGGGCCCAGCAGTGACATCTGGGTACAAAGCCAACGGAAAGAATCCCCCAGGCTCCAAAAAAAAAAACACAAGAGGAGGGAGGGGACAGGAAACAAGATCCAGTTTCTGAAAAGGAAACGAGGTTACAGAAGTTGAACGCCATCCCCGTTTTTTTTCAAAGTGGCTGGATGACATTTATTTATTTCCTTCTTCACCTTATGGGTGAAAATTGAATTGTCTTGTGGGTCTGATTTTTTTTCTTTGCTGATTGGGGTGTGTAGCATCCTTTTCCTCCCGCCCCTGATTCCTGGCCGAAAGTTCCTGACCGTTGGAAAAATTAATCGGTGAAACGATTTATCTCCAGGCGTTGTGGGTGCTCCAATACTTCCATCAATCTGAATAGAGCCGGAAGGGACCTCGGAGGTCTTCTAGTCCAACCCCTTGCTCAAGCAGGAGACCCTACACCATTTCAGACAAGTGGCTGTCCAGTCTCTTCTTAAAAACCTCCAGTGTTGAAGCACCCACAACTTCCGGAGGCAAGCTGTTCCACTGGTTAACGTGGAACCTTCTTGGAACTGCTGTCAGGACTGTGTTGTAAACAGTCCTTTCTCAACATAGGGGGGGGAAATACAACACCACCTATGTCCAGTCTACAACACAACCCTTTTAGCACTTCCAAGAAGGTTGCACACCCATTTGCACTGTTCAAGGGACCCTGAGGGCAGGGATAAATGGTGGAGAATGGAAGGATTTCTATTCCTTAAAAGTCATCTGGTTGTTAACCCTCTTTCTGAGAATTGCTGAGAAAGAATGCTAACCATCAGACGACTAGAGGACTGGAGGCTAAAACATGTAAAGAACGGCTGCTGGAATTGGGTATGTCTAGTTTAACGAAGAGAAGGACGAGGGGGGACATGATAGCCGTGTTCCAATATCTCAGGGGCTGCCACAAAGAAGAGGGAGTCAAGCTATTCTCCAAAGCGCCTGAAGGCAGGACAAGAAGCAACGGATGGAAACTAATCAAGGAGAGAAGCAACCTAGAACTAAGGAGAAATTTCAAGACAGTGAGAACAATTAACCAGTGGAACAACCTGCCTCCAGAAGCGGTGAATGCTCCAACACTGGAAGTTTTTAAGAAGAGACTGGACAGACATTTGTCTGAAATGTTATAGGGTTTCCTGCCTGAGCAGGGGGTTGGACTAGGTGACCTCCAAGGTCCCTTCCAACTTTATTATTATTATTATTGATCATCGCACAATCAGCCAGATGCTCAGACTGGATTTAGCATTTTTGTCTACCTATCGAGTCCTTACCAAGGACCTGGGATAGGCAGATGTGGATGTTTGATGGTATTACAGATATTGTCGCATCATCATCATCATCATCATCATCATCATCATCATTATTATTATTACTATTACTGTTATTATTATTACTATTACGTTGTTGTTGTTGTTATTATTATTATTATTATTTCTTCTAAGGAATAGAAATCCTTCCATTCCCCACATCCAGTCAGAACTGAAGAAGCTTCTTAGATGAGAAGTGAAATGTCTTCAAGGAAAAACAGAGAAAGTCCACTTGCCTCTTGAAAAAGCACCTTTGGGACAATCACAACCTGGATGGCTGAGAATCTCCATAGACAAAGTTGAGCATCAGAGGCAAGAGCACGGCAGTTGGGGGGTGGGTGGGTGGGTGGGAACTCTGTGGTGCCCCCCCCTCCTTCCCTGGTGTCCTATGGACAGTTTACACTTCTTGGAAGTTCATCTAGGCCTGGTTTGCCCCAGACCTCCCTGGGGCTATAGTTAGAAGGTAGAGCCACCACTTCTAGGAACTTGGTCACTGCCTTTCAAGCCATGATAATAAACTTGCAAGTGGGGGGGAAAATGTCATGATGTTGCAAAGGGGAATCAGGTGAGATGAAGCAGAAGAACAGCCAACTTCAGGTAAGTCAGGGTCCAGAAAGAGGGGGGGGGGAATCTCAGCCAGGAACTCCGGTTGCTGCCCCACATATCTCCATGGAAACACCTGCTGGAAGCAGAGGAGCGATAGGCGAGAGAGAGAGAGAGAAGTAAAAGCAGAAGCTGGAGTAAGACCCAGCTGTTGCTTACAGCAGTCTCGGGTCCTAAACAGGCCTGCAACTCAGTTTGAACGCCCAGATCTTGAGTTGGAGGACTGCCCTGGTTGGTGCGTGGATCCGCCTCAGAAAGACCCGTCCCCCAATGGCTCTTTCTCACCTTCACTTAAACACACCCAGGAACTTCTTTGGCTCGTTCTGTGCTGTTAGGGGAGGGTCAGCTCTTTGTGATGATCCCCAGGCCGGGTCCTTCCAGGCATCCAATGGAGGGCCTGTCACAGCTGTAGCTAAGACCACCCACCTTGATGCTGATGCTGCTCCTCTCCCTCCCTCTTCTCCCTTGTCCGTCCTTCCTTCCTTCCTTTTTCTTTCTTCCTTTCTTCCTTCCTTCCTTTCTTTCTTTCTTTCTTTCCTCCTCCTCCTCTTCCCCCTTCCCCTCTTCTCCCTTGTCCTTTCTTTCTTTCTTTCTTTCTTTCTTTTTTCTTTCTTTCTTTCCTTCTTTCCTTATTTATTTATTTCTTTCCTTCCTCCTCCTTCTCCTTCTCCTCCTCCCCCCTCCCCCTCCCCTTCCCTCCCTTGTCCTTCCTTCCTTCCTTTTCTTTCTTTCTTTCTTCCATCCAACTTTTTCCTTACCTCCTCCCTCCCTCCCTTCCTTCCTTCTTTCCATCTCCTTCTTTCCTTCCTTCCTTTTTCTTTCTTTCTTTCTTTCTTTCTTTCCTCTTTCTCCTCCTCCTTCTTCTCCTTCTCCTTCCCCTTTCTTATTCCCTCCCCCTTCCCCTTTCTTTCTTTCTTTCTTTTTCTTTTTTTTTTTGTTTTTTTTTGTTTTTTTTTTTTTTTTTTTTTTTTTTTTTTGTCCCTTCTTCTTCTTCCTCTTCCTCTAATCCTCTCAATCTCCCCTCGATTCCTTCTCTCTTCTGCTTCCCTCTTCTTCATCCTTCCTTATTCCCTCCCCCTTGTCCTCCTTTTTCCTTTTCTCCTTCCTCCTCCTCCTCCTTCTCCTCCTCCTTCCTTATTCCCTCCCCCCTTGTCCTTCCTTTCTTTCTTCCTTCCTTCCTCCTCCTCCTCCTCCTTCTCCTTCCTTATTCCCTCCCCCCTTGTCCTTCCTTTCTTCCTTTTTTTCTTCTTCCTCTTCCTCTTCCTCTCCTCCTCCTCCTCCTGCTTCCCCTTCCCCTTCCTTATTCCATTTTTACTGCCATCGAATCCTTTTCAACCCTTAGTGACCAGCCTCACCCTTCAGCTATTCCAATAATAATAATAATAATAATAATAATAATAATAATAATAATAATAATAATAATAATAATAATAATAATAATAATAATAATAATAATAATAATAATAAAGTTGGAAGGGACCTTGGAGGTCATCAAGTCCAACCCCCTGCTCAGGCAGGAAACCCTATACCATTTCGGACAAATAGTGCCCCCATCGCTGCTATACCTGAGTCCATCCGTATTTTGGCTGGTTGTCCTCTTCTTTCCTTTTCTTCCTCCATTCAAAGACTTCTGGTTTGTTTGATCCATTTTTTTTTTTTTAAGTATTTTTATTTTTTTAAAACAACAAAACATAACACACACATAAACACACAATATATACTCCTTTTTTTTTAAACAGCAATTTCGTAACTGTAATCTTCTATTATTTACATTTTCGCCCCTTATTCTTCTTTTAAAAAATATTTGTCCTTTTTGTCCCATTGTTTCTTATTTCCATTTTCTTCGTTCATACTATATTTCATACTAAGAATAATACATATTATTACTATACATTATTATACATTATTATACGCACATTTTCCCTTTCTTGACCTTTCTGCATTTATTTTCATTTATTATTTCTAATCTCCAACCAATCATACCACTTATTCCATATTACATAGTACTCTGTGTCTTCCTTTTCTTTTATCTCTTTTGTTAATTTGTCCATCTCCGCACAGTCTAAGATTTTCCTTATCACTTCTTCCTCTGATGGTATATTCTCATTTTTCCAGAACTGTGCGTAGACTATTCTTGCTGCCGTTGTTATATGTAAGATTAAGTACCGTATTTCTTTACTGTATTTTCTATTTAAAATACCCAGCAGGAAGATCTCTGGTTTCCAATCTACAGGTTGATCTATTATTTCTTCCATCCATTTTTTTTTTGGTTTGTTTTCTTGGCTGCCCATGTTCTTCTCAGGGGTCTTTTCCAACAGCAAAGCCCCAAAGCATCCATGCTGCTTTTTTTATCACCCTTCTTCAAAGTCCAACATTCACTTCCGTAGGATGTCACCCAGTCGAGGGACATCGGTGTCTTTAATCTTAAAACCTGTTTAATTCATCGATTCTGTTTGATCTTGTATCTTCCTATTTTTAGCTATGATCTCGGCCTTCCGTTTATTAATCTTGCCGGAAAGCTAGCCTGTTTCTTGGCAACTGGAAGAAGTGGGGATGTCAACTCTCAGAGAATTCCCCAGTCAGCATGTGGGAACTTTAACATCCAGAACTCCTCATTCAGCATTTGTGGACTTCGATTCCCAGAATGCCCCAGCCGGCATGCATTCTGGGAGCGGAAGTCCACACATCTTAAAATTGCCAAAGGTGAGGAAACACTGCATGAGGATAATTTTGTCTATACTCTTGCCGACTGGAAATTGTAGCTGACTTCTATGGACAACAGCTGAGTAACAGAATAACAAGAGTTGGAAGTCCAATCTCTTCTTAAAAACATTATGGAGGTTAAAACAAAAGAAAAATGGTTGCTGGAATTTGGTATGTCACCAGGGGTAGGCAACCTTGCCTCTTTTATGACTCGTGGACTTCAACTCCCAGAATTCCTGAGCCGGCATGGCTCAGCTTGGAAACCTCTCCCTGTCCCCTCAGCATGGCTGGCTCAGGAATTCTGGGAGTTGAAGTCCACAAGTCATAAAAGAGCCAAGGTTGCCTACCCCTGGTGACATACCAAATTCCAGCAACCATTTTTCTTTTGTTTTAACCTCCATAATGTTTTTAAGAAGAGATTAATGTTTTGAAAAGAGACTATACCCCTGGTCTAGTCTAACGAAGAGAAGGACTAGGGGTGACATGATAGCAGTCTTCCAATATTTGAGGGGCTGCCACAAAGAAGAGGGAGTCAAGCTATTCTCCAAAGCCCCTGAAGGCAGGACAAGAAGCAACGTGTGGAAACTAATCAAGGAGAGAAGCAAACTGGAATTAAGACCTTATACAATTTCGGGCAAGTGTCCAATCCCTTCTTAAATTCCTCCAGTAATGGAACACCTTCAGTTCACGTAGCCAGAATCAGAATCAGAACAGAGCTGGAAGTGACCTTGGAGGTCTTCTAGTCCAGCCCCCTGCTCAAGCAGGAGACCCTATACCATTTCAGACAAGTGGCTGTCCAATCTCTTCTTAAAAACTTCCAGTGTTGGAGTATTCACAGCTCCGTTGTTCCACTGGTTAATTGTCCTCATTGTTAGGAAGTTTCTCCTTAATTCCAGGTTGCTTCTCTCCTTGAGTACTTTCCATCCATTGTTTCTTGTCCTGCCTTCAGGTGCTTTGGAGAATAAGTTGACCTCCCTCTTCTTTGTGGCAGCCTCTCAAATACTGGAAGACTGCTATCATGTGTCCCCCCCCCCTTAGTCCTTCTTTTCTCTAGACTGGCCATACCCAAATCCTGCAACCATTCTTCATACATCTATTCATACACAAATATACAGAAGTGAGTTGCCTTCTCTATATTTAAGCAATTTAGTGAGGTCCCTTTTTTGAATATCTTCCAGAAAAGTAACGGTTACTGACAGAGAAATACAAGATTATTTGAAGAAGCCCCCAAAACAGTGTGGGAAGTCAGCCCCCCCCCCGCAGAGAAAGAAATATTCTTGGAAATATTTAAAAGGCAGAATATATTTCCCTGAAGGATTTTAAAGGCAGAAACCAACCTCCCCCCCCCCAAGTCTCTCTGTCCCAAACAGAAGCCAAGTCTGCAGAATTGCAGATGTGATAATCTTGTCAGAAAGACTGGAGTCAGGAAACTGGGGTTAGGAAGAAAGATCCCTAGAATCAACAATCCCTCACACCAAAAATCTAAGAGTCATCACCCACAGCCCCAAGGAAGCAGGATATGACCTTTGGGACATAATAGGATTAACCCACCACCATCAGAATACCAGAAAGACACACTCAGACTCAGGTCAAAGTTCATGCCACAGGAACAACTCCAAACAAAAAGCTCCAGAGGGTATAAAAACCCACTCCCTACATATGCTCACTCTTTTCTTCCAGAGCCATCTTTCTGTCTGGCTCTCCTCTTCAATAAACTGCAACCTTCTTTCTAAAGCAGTCGCCATGTTGTTTATTCCCGGCTTGGACTGAACCATGATGAAGACTTTTCCTTCAACAACAGGAAAGCAAATATTAAACCCTGTTTGCATGAAACAATTGCCAGGGATGTGATTAGGTGTGTTCTGGTGTTACAAAACCAGCTTTTGCAGCTTCATGAGAGAGAACCAAGATGGCTTGTCCACATATATCTTTGTGATAAGGATCAAGGACGGAGCGACACAAGAAGGAAATGGTGCATGGGTTATTAGGGGAAGGGGGGGAAATGTTATTTTTAAAGCATCTTTATGGGAAGCCCAACTGAGTATCTCAGGCTCCAAATTTATTCTGTTTGTTCTGCCTCGGTGAGACCACGCTTGGAATATTGCATCCAGTATCGGTTGCCACAATATAAAATTCATAGCTAAATGTCTATGAAGATTCTCCGTCATTCAAGTCTTGGTTGTCCCAAAGGTGCTTTTTTTCAGGAGGCAACTGGACTTCCTTGTTTTTTCTTTGAAGATGTTTCGCTTCTCATCCAAGAAGCTTCTTCAGCTCTGACTGGATGGTGGGGAATGGAAGGATTTATACTCCTTGCAGACAGCCGGACATTTGCCTCCTTTTAGAGAGTTGTTGAGGCCACCTGGAGGCTTACCTGTATCCTCAGGGTTCACCTGAGTGGTGCAAACGGGTGTGGAGCCTTCTTGGAGCTGCTGAAAGGACGGTGTTGTAAACTGGAGATAGAGGATGTTGTATCCCTCCCCCTCTGTTGAGAAAAACCAGAAAGTCCAGTGATCTTTTGAAAAAGCACCTTTGGGACACAATATAAAAAACATGCTGAGACTCTGGAAAGAGTGCAGAGAAGAGCAACAAAGATGATGAGGGGACTGGAGGCTAAAACATACAAAGAACGGTTACAGGAATTGGGTAGTCTAATGGAGAGAAGGACGAGGGTGGACATGATAGCAGTCTTCCAATATACTTGAGGGGCTGCCATTTCTGGGCTGGGCAAAAGTAGGTTTTGAAAAAGAGCACAGATCTTTCCCCACATTCTCCAAAGAGAGATGGAGAAAAGGAGGTGGACTAGACCAGTCCTGTGGTATGCGTACCACTTGTGGTACATTAATGAGTGGCAGGTGGTACGCAGCCCTGCCTAGCCAAGTGTAGTGGGGAAGGGAAAGAGCCAGCACAGGCAAGGACTTACAGTGAGAGAGTCCTCTGGAGCTGCAGATTTTACTTATGAATGGAGCCATTTGGGGAGGCTGCCTTAGCCGGCAGCCAGTACTTACATTTTTTTTCTTCCCTAAGTGCCGACTGGGCTCCTTACTTTCCTTTCTAGCCAGTAGCTAATTCTTAAAGGGGAAGTGCCTTTTTAAGCTAGTTCACTCAGCAGCTTGTCTTTTCTGTCTCTGGAGGCCTTTCCTTGTTTGATCAATATATGGAAGAGGGAAAATATGGCGGGGGTTTCAAATTCTTCCTTCAGAAGGAGGTGGGCATGAGAAAAAGGGAGGCAGGGAAGGGAGGCAGGGAAGGAAGTCCCGCCATAGCAGTTGGCCACCAGCAGCTCTGCCATTGACTTTGCTTGTCAAAAGGTTGCAGAAGGGGATCACATGACCCTGGGACACTGTGACCATCACAAATATGAATCAGTTGCCAAGCATCCAAATATAAATCACATGACCCTGTTGCTGCAATGGTCATAAGTGTGAAAATGGTCATAAGTCATTTCAGTGCAATTGCAACTTTGAACAGGTTTTTTTTTTGGGTCATCAAGTTTTTGACACCTTGCTAGGTGGTACTCGAATATTGCCATATCCTAAAAGTGG
>JALGBA010002922.1:0-21603 GCA_023970755.1 Azemiops feae | reverse complement strand
CCTGGAGTCCAATTTAATACAGTTCCTGCTTTCCCTGGATAAACCATTTAGTTACCTGCAAACTGCATGCAGGCTGGGGAATTCTGGGACTGGAAGTCCACAAAAATTGCCAAGTTTGAGAAACGCTGGATGACTTACAGGGATTAAACTTGTCCCCTGCTGGCTGGGAATGGATGTGCAATACTCTGTGACACTCCACCTTTGCGGGGGGCTTTTATATAGGGCGCCCCCAATACAATCCAGATTTCTGCATTGTCTTTTTTCTGTCCTTAACTCCAATCCAAAGTCTTCCTCCATATATGCTCCAGCAAACTCGGAAGTCTTGGTTCTACCGGCCGCTCTACCATTTCCACCCGAGCTCTCTGTGTACATATCTATGGCGATTCCCAAGAGCGACGGTTTGAAGAGGGGAAAGCCCAGTCTGCCCTCCGCTCTCCTTTCCTACCTCTATGGTGCCTTTCCGCTTCTCTGCCGAAATAGGGGACGCGCCTTCTGATGGCGTCACAGCCCGGCGACGCCCCGAGAAGGCTGTCCCGCGGCCAAGGAGAAGGCAAAGGTGGAGCCGGCGGCGCTGCTGCCTTGGCATCAAGGCCAGGTTAGGCGGGGGCTTCAGGGAAGCTTCCCCGAATCTGCCGCTCGGCGTGGGTACTAGGAGTTGCGTTCCCACGACACGCGTTGCCCGATGAACTCAATTGCCTGTGTTCGCACTCCCTTCTAGTAACATGACCGGAGGGAGCCGGGCGTTTAGCAAGTTATTGCTGTTATTCTTAATATTATTTGGTGCTTTCCACTTAGTCTCGACTCCTGGCCATTGCCTGACCAAATCCCTGCGGTTTTCTTGGCAAGGTTTTTTCCCCCAGCTGAATAACGGAGTTGGAAGGGACCTTGGAGGTCTTCTAGTCCAACCCCCTGCTTAGGCAGGCAACCCTATACCATTTCAGACAAATGGTTTGCCGTTGCTTCCTTCCTAGGGCCGAGAGAGAGTGACTGGCCCAAAGCTGGTTTTGGAGTGACTGACCCAGATGACTTTTTGCGTATTTTTTTAATGCAGCCTTTGTTATTTTTTTATAAATAACTCAAGGCGGCAAATATATCTAATGCTCCTTCCTTCTCTTATTTTCGCCATGCAGCAACAGCCCTAGGGTTAGGGTTAGACTTAGGCTGACTAGGAGAGGAATTGGCCCAAAGCTGGTTTCTCATACCTAAGGTGGTACTAAAACTCAGCCCCCACCCCCAATTTCTAGCCTGGCACCTTCCACCCCAATTGACTAGCTGTCTATTTTTCAACCCAGTGAAATGATATTCACGACTGGGCATACTAGGAAGATTAGAAACTAAGATGCAGCAAGTGTGATGTAGGTAGACATAAAACATTTTAATAAATGCGTCAGTTTCAAAACTAGCAGCGAAGGTAAAATCTAATTCACTCATTTTAATATTAACCATAGCAATAAATTTATGTATGTTTGGTGAGGTTTATCTTTAAAGTTAGCACCTATCAAAGTAACCTTAATTCATCATTACAGGCCTTTTTGAAGGCCGCGCCATCTCTCGCTAAGGGACAAGCAGGTACAGCAGCCCCCAAAAGAAATAAACCTTTTAAATGGCGTTTTAAGTTTATTATTCTTTGTTAATAAAACCATACTAATATTAGGTTATCTTACTCTGCCCAAGGGTCTCAGCAAAAGGGCCTCCCGTCGCCCTATTAATATTAATAAGGCGTTAATAATAAAGATAGAGAATAATAACCTTAAAATCCCATTCAAAAGGTTTATTTATTTCGGCGGCCGCAATACCCGTTTTGACCACAGGAGGGCAGGTTTTTCCGTCCCATAGCATTAACACCTAGTCCTAGACCTTCTCGGCATGGCGACCTCCCGTCCGTCCAAATTGGCCATCCCCCAGTTCTTTTGGAATCGACCTTCCTATTATGGCCGAATTCTTGTCCGTTGCTTTTAGTCATCCGTCGGCACCTTCCTGTCCTCTTTTCTGCTCTACGCTGCCGCAAGAAGGAAAAAAAGCCTCGTACTGCCGCAGGTGAGCCGAGCAGCCACAAAAAGAAATAAAGCTTTTAAATGGAGTTTTAAGTGTAGTATTTATTAATGAAACCTCAGTAATATTAGGTGATGTTTTTGTGTCCCCGCGTCGCAGCAAAAGGGCTTCCCTTCGCCCTATTAACATTAATTAAAGGCGTTACTAATAAAGATAGAGGATAATACTTTTAAAATCCCATAAAAGGTTATTCTTTAGGCAAAGTTTTACGTCGCAAAGAAACATAGGCATCGAGGCAATCCCAGCGGGGTGAATCTGGAAGGGAGGGTTTAGGGATGGAAGAAACAAGGGACGGGCGGGGAGGCCGGCGGGCAGCTGCTTCTAAGTGTGCAGGGTGCCTCTGGGCATATGTAAAGTGCGAGGGGAAAGTGGAGGGAAGGAAATCTTGGCTGCCTCCAGCTTCACTTGCTCAGCCCATATTGACTGACTGGGAAGCAAAAAGGGGCTTTCTAAACCTCTAGGCGAGATGGGGCAGATAAATGTAATCATAATATAAATTATATAGTATTATCATACACCCACGCACGCACACACACACGCATATCATTGTTATTATATAAATAATAAAGACGGAGCTAAGGGGCCACTTGGTCCATCATCCAACAACATTGTCTCTTCAGGGGTCCTTGGTGCTCTCTGAGCTTGGTGGTTTTCTTGCAGACGTTTCGTGACCCAACTAGGTAACATCATCAGTGCTAGAAGAGAGAGGAATTTGCCCTCTCTTTATATACTTAGTGGCTTGTCCTATCAGGGTTGATGGAGGTGTTCCTGGTAGTTTCTTGATTGGGCGGTTGTTTACTTATTTATTTAGCGTATGGCATATCATACATGGACTTGCAGTATATATTAACATTTCAACTAGATTAGAAAAACACAATAAAATATAAATGTTAAAAAGATTTTTGTTCAGATACCAATAGGCCTTCTAACCATTGAAGCGCAGCATCCTTTATATTACATAGATAGATAGATAGATAGATAGATAGATAGATAGATAGATAGATAGATAGATAGATAGATAGATAGATAGATAGATAGATAGATAGATAGATAGATAGATAGATAGATAGATAGATAGATAGATGTACACGATATGTTGCAGGTGTGCGCAGGCCCCAGCTGCACACGTTCGGTCGTGCGTCAATGCAATTGCAGATAGCTATGATGGGAAGCTGGTGGTTTGGCATTGCCTCCTTACTAGGACCAAGAGAGAAGGACTGACCCCAAGGTCACCACAGTTGACTTTCATGCCGAAGGTGGGACTAGAACCGACAGTCTTCCGATTTCTAGTCCAGTGCCTTAAGTATCCCGCATTGTCTCTCACTGTCTATGGAGATTCTCAGTCATCCGGGTCATAATTGTCCCAAAGATGCTTTTTCAGGAGGCAACTGGACTTTCTTGATTTTCTTTGAAGACGTTTCGCTTCTCATACAAGAAGGTTCTTCAACTCTGACTGGAGCATCACTTAATGGCCTTGGCTGCTTTTGTAAAACCTAAGCAGTGTCACAACTAGTGGATGCTAGTGAAAAGATACTATCGGAGTGTATTGTGCCATACGCTAAATAAATACGTTTGTGTTTTTATTTATTTATTGCGATCGCTTGGGGGGTGCCAGCAAATTTTAGGGGACGTCACAAATTTGGAGGTGGTGTACTCGGTCAGCCCTGGAGTCCAATTTAATACAGTTCCTGCTTTCCCTGGATAAACCATTTAGTGACCTGCAAACTGCATGCAGGCTGGGAAATTCTGGGACTTGAAGTCCACAAAAATTGCCAAGTTTGAGAAACGCTGGATGACTTACAGGGATTAAACTTGTCCCCTGCTGGCTGGGAATGGATGTGCAATACTCTGTGACACTCCACCTTTGCGGGGGGCTTTTATATAGGGCGCCCCCAATACAATCCAGATTTCTGCATTGTCTTTTTTCCGTCCTTAACTCCAATCCAAAGTCTTCCTCCATATATGCTCCAGCAAACTCGGAAGTCTTGGTTCTACCGGCCGCTCTACCATTTCCACCCGAGCTCTCTGGTTACATATCTATGGCGATTCCCAAGATCGACTGTTTGAAGAGCGGAAAGCCCAGTCTGCCCTCCGCTCTCCTTTCCTACCTCTATGGTTCCTTTCCGCTTCTCTGCCGAAATAGGGGACGCGCCTTTTGATGGCGTCACAGCCCGGCGACGCCCCGAGAAGGCTGTCCCGCGGCGAAGGAGAAGGCAAAGGTGGAGCCGGCGGCGCTGCTGCCTTTGCATCAAGGCCAGGTGAGGCGGGGGCTTCAGGGAAGCTTCCCCGAATCTGCCGCTCGACGCCGCCTTTTCATGGGCGGCGTGGGTACTAGGAGTTGCGTTCACACGACACGCGTTGCCCGATGAACTCAATTGCCTGTGTTCGCACTCCCTTCTAGTAACATCACCGGAGGGAGCCGGGCGTTTAGTAAGTTATTGCTGTTATTCTTAATATTATTTGGTGCTTTCCACTTAGTCTCGACTCCTGGCCATTGCCTGACCAAATCCCTGCGGTTTTCTTGGCAAGGTTTCCCCCCCCCCCAGCTGCGGTTAGAATAGAATAACCGAGTTGGAAGGGACCTTGGAGGTCTTCTAGTCCAACCCCCTGCTTAGGCAGGCAACCCTATACCATTTCAGACAAATGGTTTGCCGTTGCTTCCTTCCTAGGGCCGAGAGAGAGTGACTGGCCCAAAGCTGGTTTTGGAGTGACTGACCCAGATGACTTTTTGCGTATTTTTTTAATGCAGCCTTTGTTATTTTTTTATAAATAACTCAAGGCGGCAAATATATCTAATGCTCCTTCCTTCTCTTATTTTCGCCATGCAGCAACAGCCCTAGGGTTAGGGTTAGACTTAGGCTGACTAGGAGAGGAATTGGCCCAAAGCTGGTTTCTCATACCTAAGGTGGTACTAAAACTCAGCCCCCACCCCCAATTTCTAGCCTGGCACCTTCTACCCCAATTGACTAGCTGTCTATTTTTCACCCCAGTGAAATGATATTCACGAATGGG
This sequence comes from Azemiops feae, assembly GCA_023970755.1. NCBI lineage: Eukaryota > Metazoa > Chordata > Lepidosauria > Squamata > Viperidae > Azemiops > Azemiops feae. The sequence goes on along the minus strand of JALGBA010002922.1, from coordinate 16,539 downwards.
CATACTAGGAAGATTAGAAACTAAGATGCAGCAAGAAATTAGTGTGATGTAGATAGACATAAAACATTTTAATAAATGCGTCAGTTTCAAAACTAGCAGCGAAGGTAAAATCTAATCTCACTCATTTTAATATTAAGCATAGCAATAAATTTATGTATGTTTGGTGAGGTTTATCTTTAAAGTTAGCACCTATCAAAGTAACCTTAATTCATCATTACAGGCCTTTTTGAAGGCCGCGCCATCTCTCTCTAAGGGACAAGCAGGTACAGCAGCCCCCAAAAGAAATAAACCTTTTAAATGGCGTTTTAAGTTTATTATTCTTTGTTAATAAAACCATACTAATATTAGGTTATCTTACTCTGCCCCAGGGTCTCAGCAAAAGGGCCTCCCGTCGCCCTATTAATATTAATAAGGCGTTAATATTAAAGATAGAGAATAATAACCTTAAAATCCCATTCAAAAGGTTTATTTATTTCGGCGGCCGCAATACCCGTTTTGACCACAGGAGGGCACGTTTTTCCGTCCCATAGCATTAACACGGTCCTAGACCTTCTCGGCATGGCGACCTCCCGTCCGTCTAAATTGGCCATCCCCCAGTTCATTTGGAATCGACCTTCCTATCATGGCCGACGTCTTGTCCGTTGCTTTTAGTCATCCGTCGGCACCTTCCTGTCCTCTCTTCTGCTCTACGCTGCCGCAAGACGGGAAAAAAGCCTCGTACTGCCGCAGGTGAGCCAGAGCAGCCGCAAAAAGAATAAAGCTTTTAAATGGAGTTTTAAGTGTTAGTATTTATTAAGAAACCTCAGTACTATTAGGTGATGTTTTGTGCCCCGCGTGCAGCAAAAGGGCTCCTTCGCCCTATTACATTAATAAGGCGTACTAATAAAGGAGAGAGGGATAATAACTTTAAAATCCCCATTAAAAAGGTCTATTTTTTCGCACAGTTTAGTCGCAAAGCATAGGCACGAGGCAATCCCAGGAGAGTGAATATGGAATCGGAGGTTTAGGATGGAAGAAAAAAGGGACGGCGGGGAGGCCGGCGAGGGCAGCTGCTTCTAAGTGTGCATGGGGCCTCTGGGCATATGTAAAGTGCGAGGGGAAAGAGGAGGGAAGGAAATCTCGGCTGCCTCCAGCTTCACTTGCTCAGCCCATATTGACTGACTGGGAAGCTAAAAGGGGCTTTCTAAACCTCTAGGCGAGATGGGGCAGATAAATGTCATCATAATATAAATTATATAGTATTATCATACACCCACGCACGCACGGGCGCACACACACACACACGCATATCATTGTTGTTATATGAATAATAAAGCCGGAGCTAAAGGGGCCACTTGGTCCATCATCCAACAACATTGTCTCTTCAGGGTTCTTGGTGCTCTCTGAGCTTGGTGGTTTTTTTGCAGACGTTTCGTGACCCAACTAGGTAACATCATCAGTGCTAGAAGAGAGAGGAATTTGCTCTCTCTTTATATACTTAGTGGCTTGTCCTATCAGGGTTGATGGAGGTGTTTGGTAGTTTCTTGATGTGCGCGGTTGGGTAATTATTTATTTAGGGCGTATGGCATTATCATACATGGACTAGCACGTATATATTAACATTTCACCTAGATTAGAAAAAACAATAAAATATAAATGTTAAAAGATTTTGTTATTCAGATGACCAATAGGCCGTTGAACCATGAAGGCAGGACTCCTTTAGATTAGATAGATAGATAGATAGATAGATAGTAGGATAGTAGATGATAGATAGATAGATAGATAGATAGATAGATAGATAGATAGATAGATAGATAGATAGAAGCATCTACACGATATGTTGCAGGTGTGCACAGGCCCCAGCTGCACACAGTCGGTGGTGCGTCAATGCAATTGCAGATAGCTATGATGGGAAGCTGGTGGTTTGGCATTGCCTCCTTACTAGGACCAAGAGAGAAGGACCGACCCCAAGGTCACCACAGTTGACTTTCATGCCTAAGGTGGGACTAGAACCGACAAGTCTTCCGATTTCTAGTCCAGTGCCTTAAGTATCCCGCATTGTCTCTCACTGTCTATGGAGATTCTCAGTCATCCGGGTCATAATTGTCCCAAAGATGCTTTTTCAGGAGGCAACTGGACTTTCTTGATTTTCTTTGAAGACGTTTCGCTTCTCATACAAGAAGGTTCTTCAGCTCGGACTGGAGCATCACTTAATGGCCTTGGCTGCTTTTGTAAAACCTAAGCAGTGTCACAACTAGTGGAGGCTAGTGAAAAGATACTGTCGGAGTGTATTGTGCCATACGCTAAATAAATACGTTTGTGTTTTTATTTATTTATTGCGATCACTTGGGGGTTGCCAGCAAATTTTAGGGGACGTCACAAATTTGGAGGTGGTGTACTCGGTCAACCCTGGAGTCCAATTTAATACAGTTCCTGCTTTCCCTGTATAAACCATTTAGTTACCTGCAAACTGCATGCAGGCTGGGGAATTCTGGGACTTGAAGTCCACAAAAATTGCCAAGTTTGAGAAACGCTGGATGACTTACAGGGATTAAACTTGTCCCCTGCTGGCTGGGAATGAATGTGCAATACTCTGTGACACTCTACCTTTGCGGAGGGCTTTTATATAGGGCGCCCCCAATACAATCCAGATTTCTGCATTGTCTTTTTTCCGTCCTTAACTCCAATCCAAAGTCTTCCTCCATATATGCTCCAGCAAACTCGGAAGTCTTGGTTCTACCGGCCGCTCTACCATTTCCATCCGAGCTCTCTGGTTACATTTCTATGGCGATTCCCAAGTTCGACGGTTTCAAGAGGGGAAAGCCCAGTCTTTCCTCCGCTCTCCTTTCCTACCTCTATGGTGCCTTTCGGCTTCTCTGCCGAAATAGGGGACGCGCCTTCTGATGGCGTCACAGCCCGGCGACGCCCCGAGAAGGCTGTCCCAGGGCGAAGGAGAAGGCAAAGGTGGAGCCGGCGGCGCTGCTGCCTTTGCAGCAAGGCCAGGTGAGGCGGGGGCTTCAGGGAAGCTTCCCCGAATCTGCCGCTCGACGCCGCCTTTTCATGGGCGGAGTGGGTACTAGGAGTTGCGTTCCCACGACACGCGTTGCCCGATGAACTCAATTGCTGGCGCAACTCCCCTTCTAGTAACATCACCGGAGGGAGCCAGGGCCGTTTAGTAAGTTATTGCTGCTTTATCTTAATAAGTTATTTGGTGATGTCCACTTAGTCTTCGACTTCCTTGCCATTGCCTGACCAAATCCCTGCGGTTTTTTTGGCAAAGTTTCCCCCCCCCCCAGCTGCGGTTAGAATAGAATAACCGAGTTGGAAGGGACCTTGGAGGTCTTCTAGTCCAACCCCCTGCTTAGGCAGGCAACCCTATACCATTTCAGACAAATGGTTTGCTGTTGCTTCCTTCCTAGGGCCGAGAGAGAGTGACTGGCCCAAAGCTGGTTTTGGAGTGACTGACCCAGATGACTTTTCTGCCTCTAAAAGCAAGATTAGAACTCACAGCCTACCACTTTCTAGTCTGCTGCCTTAACCACGACTAGACCAAAGCGCTCTAAATTTTGCATATTTTGAATCCAGCTCATTGCGTTATTTTTAAAATACTCAGGCGGGCAAATATATCTACTGACCTCTTCTCTTATTTTCGCCAATGCAGCAAAACAGCCCTAGGGTTAGGGTTAGACTTAGGCTGACTAGGAGAGGAATTGGCCCAAAGCTGGTTTCTCATACCTAAGGTGGTACTAAAACTCAGCCCCCACCCCCAATTTCTAGCCTGGCACCTTCCACCCCAATTGGACTAGCTGTCTATTTTTCAACCCAGTGAAAATGATATTCACGACTGGGCTACTAGGAAGATTAGACAACTAAGATGCAGCAAGAACTTAGTGGATTAGGTAGACATAAAAAAATTTTTAATAAATGGTCAGTTCAAAACTAGCAGCGAAGGTAATCTAATCTACACTCATTTTAATATTAACCATAGCAAGAAATTTATGTATGTTTGGTGAGGTTATCTTTAAAGTTAGCACCTACAAAGTAACCTTAATCATCATTACGGCCTTTTTGAAGGCCGCGCATCTCGCGCTAAGGGACAAGCAGGTACAGCAGCCACCAAAAGAAATAAACCTTTTAAATGGCGTTTTAAGTTTATTATTCTTTATTAATAAAACCTTACTAATATTAGGTTATCTTACTCTGCCCCAGGGTCGCAGCAAAAGGGCCTCCCGTCGCCCTATTAATATTAATAAGGCGTTAATAATAAAGATAGAGAATAATAACCTTAAAATCCCATTCAAATGGTTTATTTATTTCGGCGGCCGCAATACCCGTTTTGACCACAGGAGGGCACGTTTTTCCGTCCCATAGCATTAACACGGTCCTAGACCTTCTCGGCATGGCGACCTCCCGTCCGTCCAAATTGGCCAGCCCCCAGTTCATTTGGAATCGACCTTCCTATCATGGCCGAGTCTTGTCCGTGCTTTTAGTCATCCGTCGGCACCTTCCGTCCTCTCGTCTGACCTCTACGCTGCGCAAGAAGGGAAAAAGCCTCGTACTGCGCAGGTGAGCCGAGCAGCAGCAGCCACAAAAAAGAATAAAGCCTTTAATGGAGTTTAAGTGTAGTATTATTAATGAAACCTCAGTAAATTAGGTGATGTTTTTGTGTCCCCGCGTCGCAGCAAAAGGGCTTCCCTGACGCCCTATAACATTAATAAGGCGTTACTAATAAGATAAGAGGATAATAACTTTAAAATCCCATTAAAAAGGTCTATTTCTTTCGGCACAGTTTTACGTCGCAAAGCATAGGCATCGAGGCAATCCCAGGCGGGTGAATCTGGAATGGAGGGTTTAGGGATGGAAGAAACAAGGGACGGGCGGGGAGGCCGGCGGGCAGCTGCGTCTAAGTGTGCATGGTGCCTCTGGGCATATGTAAAGTGCGAGGGGAAAGAGGAGGGAAGGAAATCTCGGCTGCCTCCAGCTTCACTTGCTCAGCCCATATTGACTGACTGGGAAGCTAAAAGGGGCTTTCTAAACCTCTAGGCGAGATGGGGCAGATAAATGTCATCATAATATAAATTATATAGTATTATCATACACCCACGCACGCACGGGCGCACACACACACACACGCATATCATTGTTTTTATATGAATAATAAAGCCGGAGCTAAAGGGGCCACTTGGTCCATCATCCAACAACATTGTCTCTTCAGGGTCCTTGGTGCTCTCTGAGCTTGGTGGTTTTTTTGCAGACGTTTCGTGACCCAACTAGGTAGTGGGTCACGTGCTAGAAGAGAGAGGAATTTGCTCTCTCTTTATATACTTAGTGGCTTGTCCTATCAGGGTTGATGGAGGTGTTCCTGGTAGTTTCTTGATTGGGCGGTTGTTTACTTATTTATTTAGTGTATGGCATATCATACATGGACTTGCAGTATATATTAACATTTCACCTAGATTAGAAAAACACAATAAAATATAAATGTTAAAAAGATTTTTGTTCAGATACCAATAGGCCGTCTAACCATTGAAGTGCAGCCTCCTTTATATTAGATAGATAGATAGATAGATTGATAGATTGATAGATTGATAGATAGATAGATTGATAGATAGATAGGGTAGATAGATGTACACGATATGTTGCAGGTGTGCGCAGGCCCCAGCTGCACACATTCGGTCGTGCGTCAATGCAATTGCAGATAGCTATGATGGGAAGCTGGTGGTTTGGCATTGCCTCCTTACTAGGACCAAGAGAGAAGGACTGACCCCAAGGTCACCACAGTTGACTTTCATGCCTAAGGTGGGACTAGAACCGACAGTCTTCCGATTTCTAGTCCAGTGCCTTAAGTATCCCGCATTGTCTCTCACTGTCTATGGAGATTCTCAGTCATCCGGGTCATAATTGTCCCAAAGATGCTTTTTCAGGAGGCAACTGGACTTTCTGGATTTTCTTTGAAGACGTTTCGCTTCTCATACAAGAAGGTTCTTCAGCTCTGACTGGAGCATCACTTCATGGCCTTGGCTGCTTTTGTAAAACCTAAGCAGTGTCACAACTAGTGGAGGCTAGTGAAAAGATACTATCGGAGTGTATTGTGCCATACGCTAAATAAATACGTTTGTGTTTTTATTTATTTATTGCGATCGCTTGGGGGTTGCCAGCAAATTTTAGGGGACGTCACAAATTTGGAGGTGGTGTACTCGGTCAACCCTGGAGTCCAATTTAATACAGTTCCTGCTTTCCCTGGATAAACCATTTAGTTACCTGCAAACTGCATGCAGGCTTGGGAATTCTGGGACTTGAAGTCCACAAAAATTGCCAAGTTTGAGAAACGCTGGATGACTTTACAGGGATTTAACTTGTCCCTGTGGCTGGGAATGATGCTGCAATACTTCTGTGACACTCCACCTTTGCGGGGGGCTTTTATATAGGGCGCCCCCAATACAATCCAGATTTCTGCATTGTCTTTTTTCCGTCCTTAACTCCAATCCAAAGTCTTCCTGCATATATGCTCCAGCAAACTCGGAAGTCTTGGTTCTACCGGCCGCTCTACCATTTCCACCCGAGCTCTCTGGTTACATTTCTATGGCGATTCCCAAGTTCGACGGTTTCAAGAGCGGAAAGCCCAGTCAGCCCTCCGCTCTCCTTTCCTACCTCTATGGTGCCTTTCGGCTTCTCTGCCGAAATAGGGGACGCGCCTTCTGATGGCGTCACAGCCCGGCGACGCCCCGAGAAGGCTGTCCCAGGGCGAAGGAGAAGGCAAAGGTGGAGCCGGCGGCGCTGCTGCCTTTGCAGCAAGGCCAGGTGAGGCGGGGGCTTCAGGGAAGCTTCCCCGAATCTGCCGCTCGACGCCGCCTTTTCATGGGCGGCGTGGGTTCTAGGAGTTGCGTTCCCACGACACGCGTTGCCCGATGAACTCAATTGCCTGTGTTCGCACTCCCTTCTAGTAACATCACCGGAGGGAGCCGGGCGTTTAGTAAGTTATTGCTGTTATTCTTAATATTATTTGGTGCTTTCCACTTAGTCTCGACTCCTGGCCATTGCCTGACCAAATCCCTGCGGTTTTCTTGGCAAGGTTCCCCCCCCCCCCAGCTGCGGTTAGAATAGAATAACGAGTTGGCAGGGACCTTGGAGGTTTCTAGTCCAACCCCCTGCTTAGGCAGGCAACCCTATACCATTTCAGACAAATGGTTTGCCGTTGCTTCTTCCTAGGGCCGAGAGAGAGTGAGGGCCCCCCAAAAAGCTGGCTTTGGAAGTGATGACCCATGATGACTTTTTCTGCTCTAAAAGCAAAGATTAGAACTCACAGACTCCCACTTTCTAGTCTGCTGCCTAATCACACTAGACCAAAGCCGCTCTAAATTTTGCATATTTTTTTAATCCAGCCTTTGTTATTTTTATAAATAACTCAAGGCGGCAAATATATCTAATGCTCCTTCCTTCTCTTATTTTCGCCATGCAGCAACAGCCCTAGGGTTAGGGTTAGACTTAGGCTGACTAGGAGAGGAATTGGCCCAAAGCTGGTTTCTCATACCTAAGGTGGTACTAAAACTCAGCCCCCACCCCCCAATTTCTAGCCTGGCACCTTCCACCCCAATTGACTAGCTGTCTATTTTTCAACCCAGTGAAATGATATTCACGACTGGGCATACTAGGAAGATTAGAAACTAAGATGCAGCAAGAAATTAGTGTGATGTAGGTAGACATAAAACATTTTAATAAATGCGTCAGTTTCAAAACTAGCAGTGAAGGTAAAATCTAATCTCACTCATTTTAATATTAACCATAGCAATAAATTTATGTATGTTTGGTGAGGTTTATCTTTAAAGTTAGCACCTATCAAAGTAACCTTAATTCATCATTACAGGCCTTTTCGAAGGCCGCGCCATCTCTCGCTAAGGGACAAGCAGGTACAGCAGCCACCAAAAGAAATAAACCTTTTAAATGGCGTTTTAAGTTTATTATTCTTTATTAATAAAACCTTACTAATATTAGGTTATCTACTATGACCCAGGGTCGCAGCAAAAGGGTCCCGTCGCCCTATTAATATTAATAAGGCGTTAAAAGAAAGATAGAGAATAATAACCTTAAAAATCCATTCAAAAGGTTTATTATTTCGGCGGCCGCAATACACGTTGACACAAGGAGGGACGTTTTTCCGTCCATTAGCATAACACGGTCCTAGACCTTCTCGGCATGGCGACCTCCCGTCCGTCCAAATGGCCATACCCCAGTTTCATTGGAATCCGACCTTCCCTATTATGGACGACGTTCTTGTCCGTTGCTTTTAGTCTCGTCGGCAACTCCCTGTCCTCTTTTCTGCTCTACGTTGCCGCAAGAAGGGAAAAAAGCCTCGTACTACCGCAGGTGAGCCGAGCAGCCACAAAAAGAAATAAAGCTTTTAAATGGAGTTTTAAGTGTAGTATTTATTAATGAAACCTCAGTAATATTAGGTGATGTTTTTGTGTCCCCGCGTCGCAGCAAAAGGGCTTCCCTCCTCCCTATTAACATTAATAAGGCGTTACTAATAAAGATAGAGGATAATAACTTTAAAATCCCATTAAAAAGGTCTGTTTCTTTCGGCACAGTTTTACGTCGCAAAGCATAGGCATCGAGGCAATCCCAGGCGGGTGAATCTGGAATGGAGGGTTTAGGGATGGAAGAAACAAGGGACGGGCGGGGAGGCCGGCAGGCAGCTGCTTCTAAGTGTGCATGGTGCCTCTGGGCATATGTAAAGTGCGAGGGGAAAGAGGAGGGGAGGAAATCTCGGCTGCCTCCAGCTTCACTTGCTCAGCCCATATTGACTGACTGGGAAGCTAAAAGGGGCTTTCTAAACCTCTAGGCGAGATGGGGCAGATAAATGTCATCATAATATAAATTATATAGTATTATCATACACCCATGCACGCACGTGCACACACACACACGCATATCATTGTTATTATATAAATAATAAAGCCGGAGCTAAAGGGGCCACTTGGTCCATCATCCAACAACATTGTCTCTTCAGGGATCCTTGGTGCTCTCTGAGCTTGGTGGTTTTCTTGCAGACGTTTCGTGACCCAACTAGGTAACATCATCAGTGCTAGAAGAGAGAGGAATTTGCTCTGTCTTTATATACTTAGTGGCTTGTCCTATAAGGGTTGATGGAGGTGTTCCTGGTAGTTTCTTGATTGGGCGGTTGTTTACTTATTTATTTAGCGTATGGCATATCATACATGGACTTGCAGTATATATTAACATTTCAACTAGATTAGAAAAACACAATAAAATATAAATGTTAAAAAGATTTTTGTTCAGATACCAATAGGCCTTCTAACCATTGAAGCGCAGCATCCTTTATATTACATAGATAGATAGATAGATAGATAGATAGATAGATAGATAGATAGATAGATAGATAGATATAGATAGATAGATAGATAGATAGATAGATAGATAGATAGATAGATAGATAGATAGATAGATAGATAGATAGATAGATAGATAGATAGATAGATAGATAGATAGATAGATAGATAGATAGATAGATAGATAGATAGATAGATAGATAGATAGATAAGATAGATAGATAGATAGATAGATAGAGAGATCTACACGATATGTTGCAGGTGTGCACAGGCCCCAGCTGCACACATTCGGTGGTGCGTCAATGCAATTGCAGATAGCTATGATGGGAAGCTGGTGGTTTGGCATTGCCTCCTTACTAGGACCAAGAGAGAAGGACTGACCCCAAGGTCACCACAGTTGACTTTCATGCCTAAGGTGGGAGTAGAACCGACAGTCTTCCGATTTCTAGTCCAGTGCCTTAAGTATCCCGCATTGTCTCTCACTGTCTATGGAGATTCTCAGTCATCCGGGTCATAATTGTCCCAAAGATGCTTTTTCAGGAGGCAACTGGACTTTCTTGATTTTCTTTGAAGACGTTTCGCTTCTCATACAAGAAGGTTCTTCAGCTCTGACTGGAGCATCACTTAATGGCCTTGGCTGCTTTTGTAAAACCTAAGCAGTGTCACAACTAGTGGAGGCTAGTGAAAAGATACTATCGGAGTGTATTGTGCCATACGCTAAATAAATACGTTTGTGTTTTTATTTATTTATTGCGATCACTTGGGGGTTGCCAGCAAATTTTAGGGGACGTCACAAATTTGGAGGTGGTGTACTCGGTCAACCCTGGAGTCCAATTTAATACAGTTCCTGCTTTCCCTGGATAAACCATTTAGTTACCTGCAAACTGCATGCAGGCTGGGGAATTCTGGGACTTGAAGTCCACAAAAATTGCCAAGTTTGAGAAACGCTGGATGTCTTACAGGGATTAAACTTGTCCCCTGCTGGCTGGGAATGGATGTGCAATACTCTGTGACACTCCACCTTTGCGGGGGGGCTTTTATATAGGGCGCCCCCAATACAATCCAGATTTCTGCATTGTCTTTTTTCCGTCCTTAACTCCAATCCAAAGTCTTCCTCCATATATGCTCCAGCAAACTCGTAAATCTTGGTTCTACCGGCCGCTCTACCATTTCCACCCGAGCTCTCTGGTTACATTTCTATGGCGATTCCCAAGTTCGACGGTTTCAAGAGCGGAAAGCCCAGTCTGCCCTCCGCTCTTCCTTTCCTACCTCTATGGTGCCTTTCCGCTTCTCTGCCGAAATAGGGGACGCGCCTTCTGATGGCGTCGCAGCCCGGCGACGCCCGGAGAAGGCTGTGCCAGGGCGAAGGAGAAGGCAAAGGTGGAGCCGGCGGCGCTGCTGCCTTTGCATCAAGGCCAGGTGAGGCGGGGGCTTCAGGGAAGCTTCCCCGAATCTGCCGCTCGACGCTGCCTTTTCATGGGCGGCGTGGGTACTAGGAGTTGCGTTCCCACGACACGCCTTGCCCGATGAACTCAATTGCCTGTGTCCGCACTCCCTTCTAGTAACATCACCGGAGGGAGCCGGGCGTTTAGTAAGTTATTGCTGTTATTCTTAATATTATTTGGTGCTTTCCACTTAGTCTCGACTCCTGGCCATTGCCTGACCAAATCCCTGCGGTTTTCTTGGCAAGGTTTTTCCCCCCAGCTGCGGTTAGAATAGAATAACCGAGTTGGAAGGGACCTTGTAGGTCTTCTAGTCCAACCCCCTGCTTAGGCAGACAACCCTATACCATTTCAGACAAATGGTTTGCCGTTGCTTTCTTCCTAGGGCCGAGAGAGAGTGACTGGCCCAAAGCTGGTTTTGGAGTGACTGACCCAGATGACTTTTCTGCCTCTAAAAGCAGATTAGAACTCACAGCCTCCCACTTTCTAGTCTGCTGCCTTAACCACGACTAGACCAAAGCCGCTCTAAATTTTGCGTATTTTTTTAATCCAGCCTTTGTTATTTTTATAAATAACTCAAGGCGGCAAATATATCTAATGCTCCTTCCTTCCTTCTCTTATTTTCGCCATGCAGCAACAGCCCTAGGGTTAGGGTTAGACTTAGGCTGACTAGGAGAGGAATTGGCCCAAAGCTGGTTTCTCATACCTAAGGTGGTACTAAAACTCAGCCCCCACCCCCAATTTCTAGCCTGGCACCTTCCACCCCAATTGACTAGCTGTCTATTTTTCACCCCAGTGAAATGATATTCACGAATGGGCATACTAGGAAGATTAGAAACTAAGATGCAGCAAGAAATTAGTGTGAATGTAGTAACATAAACATTTTAAAACATGCGTCGTTTCAAACTGCTGCGAAGGTGAAATTCTAATCTCACTTCATTTTAATAGTAGCCATAGAGTAATTTATGTATGTTTTGGTGAGTTTATCTTAAAGTTACACCTACAAAGTGATCCTTAATTCATCATTACAGCCAGTTTTGAAGCCGCGCCGTCTCTCGCTAAGGGACAAGCAGCGTACATCACCACCCAAGAATAAACCTTTTAAATTGCGTTTTAAGTTTATTATTCTTTATTAATCAAACCTTACTAATATTAGGTTATCTTACTCTGCCCCAGGGTCGCAGCAAAAGGGCCTCCCGTCGCCCTATTAATATTAATAAGGCGTTAATAATAAAGATAGAGAATAATAACCTTAAAATCCCATTCAAAAGGTTTATTTATTTCGGCGGCCGCAATACCCGTTTTGACCACAGGAGGGCACGTTTTTCCGTCCCATAGCATTAACACCTAGACCCTCTCGGCATGGCGGCCTCCCGTCCGTCCAAATTGGCCATCCCCCAGTTCATTTGGAATCGACCTTCCTATTATGGCCGACGTCTTGTCCGTTGCTTTTAGTCATCCGTCGGCACCTTCCTGTCCTCTCTTCTGCTCTACGCTGCCGCAAGAAGGGAAAAAAGCCTCGTACTGCCGCAGGTGAGCCGAGCAGCCGCAAAAAGAAATAAAGCTTTTAAATGGAGTTTTAAGTGTAGTATTTATTAATGAAACCTCAGTAATATTAGGTGATGTTTTTGTGTCCCCGCGTCGCAGCAAAAGGGCTTCCCTTCGCCCTATTAACATTAATAAGGCGTTACTAATAAAGATAGAGGATAATAACTTTAAAATCCCATTAAAAAGGTCTATTTCTTTCGGCACAGTTTTACTTCGCAAAGCATAGGCATCGAGGCAATCCCAGCGGGTGAATCTAGAATGAGGGTTTCAGGGGATGGAAGAAACAAGGACGAGGCGGGGGCGGCGTCAGCTGTCTTCTAAGTGTGCATTGTTGCCTCTGGCATATGTCAAGCGAGGGTAACGAGGAAGGAAGGAAATCTCGCTGCCTCCCAGCTTCCACTTGCTTCAACCCATATTGAGGACTGGGAAGTCTAAAGGGGCTTTCTAAAAAAACCTCTAGGCGAGATGGGGCAGTATAAATGTCATCATACTATAAATTATATTAGTATTATCTACCCTCTCAACGTGCGCGCTACAACACACACCGCATGCATTTTTCTTATATAAATTCATAAAGCCGGAGCTAAAGGGGCCACTTGGTCCATCATCCAACAACATTGTCTCTTCAGGGTCCTTGGTGCTCTCTGAGCTTGGTGGTTTTTTTGCAGACGTTTCGTGACCCAACTAGGTAACATCATCAGTGCTAGAAGAGAGAGGAATTTGCTCTCTCTTTATATACTTAGTGGCTTGTCCTATCAGGGTTGATGGAGGTGTTCCTGGTAGTTTCTTGATTGTGCGGTTGTTTACTTATTTATTTAGCGTATGGCATATCATACATGGACTAGCAGTATATATTAACATTTCACCTAGATTAGAAAAATACAATAAAATATAAATGTTAAAAAGATTTTTGTTCAGATACCAATAGGCCGTCTAACCATTGAAGTGCAGCCTCCTTTATATTAGATAGATAGATAAATAGATAGATAGATTGATTGATTGATTGATTGATTGATTGATTGATTAGATAGTAGATAGATAGATAGATAGATAGATAGATAGATAGATAGATAGATAGATAGATAGATAGATAGATAGATAGATAGATAGATAGATAGATTGATTGATTTATTGATTTATTGATTGGATAGATGATAGATAGATAGATAGATAGATAGATAGATAGATAGATAGATAGATAGATAGATAGATAGATAGATAGATAGATAGATAGATAGATTGATAGATTGATAGATTGATAGATAGATAGATAGATAGATAGATAGATGTACAGGATATGTTGCAGGTGTGCGCAGGCCCCAGCTGCACACATTCGGTCGTGCGTCAATGCAATTGCAGATAGCTATGATGGGAAGCTGGTGGTTTGGCATTGCCTCCTTACTAGGACCAAGAGAGAAGGACTGACCCCAAGGTCACCACAGTTGACTTTCATGCCTAAGGTGGGACTAGAACCGACAGTCTTCCGATTTCTAGTCCAGTGCCTTAAGTATTGTCTCTCACTGTCTATGGAGATTCTCAGTCATCTGGGTCATAATTGTCCCAAAGATGCTTTTTCAGGAGGCAACTGGACTTCCTTGATTTTCTTTGAAGACGTTTCGCTTCTCATACAAGAATGTTCTTCAGCTCTGACTGGAGCATCACTTAATGGCCTTGGCTGCTTTTGTAAAATCTAAGCAGTGTCACAACTAGTGGAGGCTAGTGAAAAGATACTATCGGAGTGTATTGTACCATACGCTAAATAAATACGTTTGTGTTTTTATTTATTTATTGCGATCGCTTGGGGGTTGCCAGCAAATTTTAGGGGACGTCACAAAGTTGGAGGTGGTGTACTCGGTCAACCCTGGAGTCCAATTTAATACAGTTCCTGCTTTCCCTGGATAAACCATTTAGTTACCTGCAAACTGCATGCAGGCTGGGGAATTCTGGGACTTGAAGTCCACAAAAATTGCCAAGTTTGAGAAACGCTGGATGACTTACAGGGATTAAACTTGTCCCCTGCTGGCTGGGAATGGATGTGCAATACTCTGTGACACTCCACCTTAGCGGGGGGCTTTTATATAGGGCGCCCCCAATACAATCCAGATTTCTGCATTGTCTTTTTTCCGTCCTTAACTCCAATCCAAAGTCTTCCTCCATATATGCTCCAGCAAACTCGGAAGTCTTGGTTCTACCGGCCGCTCTACCATTTCCATCCGAGCTCTCTGGTTACATTTCTATGGCGATTCCCAAGTTCGACGGTTTCAAGAGCGGAAAGCCCAGTCTTTCCTCCGCTCTCCTTTCCTACCCCTATGGTGCCTTTCGGCTTCTCTGCCGAATAGGGTGCGCGCCTTCGTGCGTCACGCCGGCGACGCCCCGAGAAGCTGCCCGGGGAAGAGAAGGGCAAAGGTGGAGCCGGCGGCGCTGCTGCCTTTGCAGCAAGGCCAGGTGAGGCGGGGGCTTCAGGGAAGCTTCCCCGAATCTGCCGCTCGACGCCGCCTTTTCATGGGCGGCGTGGGTACTAGGAGTTGCGTTCCCACGACACGCGTTGCCCGATGAACTCAATTGCCTGTGTTCGCACTCCCTTCTAGTAATATCACCGGAGGGAGCCGGGCGTTTAGTAAGTTATTGCTGTTATTCTTAATATTATTTGGTGCTTTCCACTTAGTCTCGACTCCTGGCCATTGCCTGACCAAATCCCTGCGGTTTTCTTGGCCAGGTTTCCCCCCCCCCCAGCTGCGGTTCAGAATAGAATAACCCTAGTTGTGAAGAACCCTTGGGGGTCTTCTAGTCCAACCCCCTGCTTAGCTGGCACCCCCTATAACCATTTCAGACAATGGTTGCCGTTCTTCCTTCCTAGGCCGAGAGAGAGTGACTGGCCCAAAGCTGGTTTTGAGTGACTGACCCAGATGACTTGTCTGCCTCTAAAGCAAAGATTAAACTCCACAGCCTCCACTTTTCTAGTCTGCTGCCTTAACACACTAGACCAAACCTCGTTTCCCCCACCCTTCAACGAAAAAAATATTGCATATTTTTGTAATCCAGCATTTGTTATATTTTATAAATAACTCAAGGCGTCTAATATATCTAATGCTCTTCCTTCCTCTTATTTCGCCAGCAGCAAACCCTAGGGTTAGGGTTAGACTTCGGCTGACTAGGAGAGGAATTGGCCCAAAGCTGGTTTCTCATACCTAAGGTGGTACTAAAACTCAGCCCCCACCCCCCAATTTCTAGCCTGGCACCTTCCACCCCAATTGACTAGCTGTCTATTTTTCAACCCAGTGAAATGATATTCACGACTGGGCATACTAGGAAGATTAGAAACTAAGATGCAGCAAGAAATTAGTGTGATGTAGGTAGACATAAAACATTTTAATAAATGCGTCAGTTTCAAAACTAGCAGCGAAGGTAAAATCTAATCTCACTCATTTTAATATTAAGCATAGCAATAAATTTATGTATGTTTGGTGAGGTTTATCTTTAAAGTTAGCACCTATCAAAGTAACCTTAATTCATCATTACAGGCCTTTTTGAAGGCCGCGCCATCTCTCGCTAAAGGACAAGCAGGTACAGCAGCCCCCAAAAGAAATAAACCTTTTAAATGGCGTTTTAAGTTTATTATTCTTTGTTAATAAAACCATACTAATATTAGGTTATCTTACTCTGCCCCAGGGTCTCAGCAAAAGGGCCTCCCGTCGCCCTATTAATATTAATAAGGCGTTAATAATAAAGATAGAGAATAATAACCTTAAAATCCCATTCAAAAGGTTTATTTATTTCGGCGGCCGCAATACCCGTTTTGACCACAGGAGGGCACGTTTTTCCGTCCCATAGCATTAACACGGTCCTAGACCTTCTCGGCATGGCGACCTCCCGTCCGTCCAAATTGGCCATCCCCCAGTTCATTTGGAATCGACCTTCCTATAATGGCCGACGTCTTGTCCGTTGCTTTTAGTCATCCGTCGGCACCTTCCTGTCCTCTCTTCTGCTCTACGCTGCCGCAAGAAGGGAAAAAAGCCTCGTACTGCCGCAGGTGAGCCGAGCAGCCACAAAAAGAAATAAAGCTTTTAAATGGAGTTTTAAGTGTAGTATTTATTAATGAAACCTCAGTAATATTAGTTGATGTTTTTGTGTCCCCGCGTCGCAGCAAAAGGGCTTCCCTTCGCCCTATTAACATTAATAAGGCTTTACTAATAAAGATAAGAGGATAATAACTTTAAAATCCC
>JALGBA010002921.1:0-36602 GCA_023970755.1 Azemiops feae | reverse complement strand
TCATCCAAATCGTTGATGAAGATGTTGAAGAGCACTGGGCCCAGAACAGAGTACTGGGGCACCCCACTACACACTTCCCTCCATGTAGACGCGGTTCCATTGAGGACCACACGCTGAGTACAGCCGGTCAGCCAGCTACGAATCCATCTGGTGGTGATGCTGTCTAACCCATATTTTTCTATCTTATCAAGTAGTAGGTTGTGATCTACTTTATCAAATGCCTTACTGAAGTCCAAGTAAATTATATCCACAGCATTCCTCTGATCCACTAATTTTGTCACTTGGTCAAAGAATGCAATAAGATTTGTCTGGCGTGATCTGTTTTTGACAAATCCATGTTGGCTTTTAGTAATGGCTTTGTTTGCCTCTAGGTGTTCGCTGATTCGTTGTTTGATTATCTTTTCCAGAATCTTCCCAGGTATTGAGGTCAGGCTGATAGGTTTGTAATTTCATTTTTTTTTCCTTTTATGAAGATGGGAACTACATCAGCTCTTTTCCAGTCCTCTGGTAGTTCCCCAGTGCTGAAAAATATAGTTCAGTGGTTCTGAGATCACATCTGCCAGTTCCTTGAGAACCTTGGGGTGTAATCCATCTGGTCCTGGTGATTTGAACTCGTCTAGGGTGGACAGGTGCTCACTTACCATTTCTTGCCTATCTTAACTTGTGAAAATATTTTTTTATCTGTGTATCTTATCTATCTATCCATAGACCCAACAATGTCTTTAGTTTGTATGGTGGTTCAACTCACTATGTCTCTGGTAGCTGGCAAATAAATTTTTAAAATTCATAAAAATCAATGCATATCAATTTCAATCAATGCACAATGTCCCTTAGAGACAAACCTATTCAATACTCCAATTCAATGTTGAGGAAGCATCCAGTTCTTCAGAGTCTTGCAAAAGAGCATTAGGGTCAGGCCTATCTGATTTTGTGGTGTGTGTGTGTGAGAGAGAGAGAGGGGGGGGGGATGGATGGATGGATGGATGGATGGATGGATGGATGGATGGATGGATGGATGGATGGATGGATGGATGGTGGGGCTGTTCCAGATGACAGCTTTAATTCCTTTAAAAATACTTTTCATGTATGAGTAACCTTTTCATTCCAATTGGTAACTAAGGCATAGGCTTAATTATAGGCAGTGAAACAAATATATATTTCAATCAGGACTGTGTCACAGGTTGTCTTCAGAGTTAATATTACATGCCACTATGCAGTAATGTGTGTTTTAAACTCTGTCACTCAGTTCAAATTGATCGGTGATTTGCTTATTAATCCCACATTTAATAGTGGATTGATACATAGGATGTTTTGACATATTGTTGAGCTGGAGCTTGAACAAATGTCTTCAGGTATCTACAATATAAGTTCTGTACAGCACTGAGTCTTCCAATCTGTTTTTCCTGAGTGAAAATAATTATTCAAGTTCTAGGCTAAGTTTATGTCTTCTGCCATGTTACATATCTTACACTATAGCTTTGCCTTCTCATACAATGAATAGCTTGCTATTCTTTTCAGGTAAGTTTTACATATATATATGAATTGTTTAGATATACTCTTTGGTGGGCAGTCATTTTTACTTTAGGGTGCATTGACTACCCAGAAGTGGTTTAGGAATGTTGCATGTTTGTGGACGCACACATGTCTTTCCCATGCACTTATCTGTGACCCCCAACATGCATTGAAAATAGCAATAGTACTTTGACTTATATACCGCTTCACAGTGCTTTACAGTCCTCTCTAAGCTGTTTACACAGTCAGCATATAGTCCCCAACAATTTGGCTCCTCATTTTACTGACCTCAGAAGGCTGGAAGGCTGAGTCAACTTTGAGCCAGTTACGATCAAATCTTTGGCAGTCGGCAGAATTAGCCTACAATACTGCATTCTAACCACTGTGCCAGCCCAGCTCAATAGATCTCCTCATTCTGAGAAGGATGCCCACAGGGTTTCCCCTTTATTCTGGTCACCCTACTTCAGGTTACTAAATTCCTGCTTCTATTTGTACTTCTTCACTAAAGCTGTGCCAGCTTCATAGCTGAATTTGTTACATGTATCAGAATAAGAATAGGCAACATTTTGAGGCCATTTGGAATTTTACACGCACAAGGGAGCACTCACAAAACAGCAGTCATGGGGGTCTGTTAGGTCCCCATTTACTAAATAATAGCCATTCTACAAACCTCTCCCCCAAAAATCCCAATTTGAGCTTTATGGGTCTAAAGGCTTTTGCTCCATCTGAATATTAAGCTACCTGCTGCTGTTTTCTTTGCAGCACATCAGCTTATTTTTTAAGTTTCTAAATTTTATAGTTTAAAAGCAGTTGGAGGAGGGAAGCCGCTAGATCAAGGAAAGTGGCTGGGACATACTGGTATTCGACAGTATCATATTGCTTGCCAATAAATTAGAAGCATTATTTCATTTTTAATTGGTCTGTTTTTATCTCTGTTTTGAGAAAAAACTATATTATACCCTTACCATGCTATCAGGAGTTCTCAAAGGATGGAATGTGACCTGGGAAGTTGTGAAAAGCTTGGATGGGGGTTGCAAATTTACAAAGTAGAATCAAGTTTTGAGAGTGCTCTTGCCTTGCTTAAGTAGCTCTGGCACTTTGGCCATTACTTTGAAAACTTGCTTCCAGTTTTCCTGGATAAATCCCCAGCTGATTTGCACAGCAAAGTAAAGAACAAGCCAGCTTTTGAAATTGTTTCCACGTTGCCTGGGCAAGCATGCAAAGTTGGAGCATTCGCAAAGCTCTTTCCAGCTTAGCTAAAAGCAGGCTTATACAGGCAAAGTTGGGAGCAAAGTCCCAAGTGAACATGGAGACTTTTTTATTTATTTAATAAATTTATAAGCTGCTGCAGTAATTATTAAGTTAATATAATATAAAACTCAATATCATTACCATACTTAATTCACTTTCAGCATAAATAACATAATTAAGCAAACACCATGTTGCAAAAAGGAACAATAGTGCAACTTCCTCATTCTTAGGGATTTTGTGGCTTTTTAAAATTCTAATAAATTTGGGAAGACTTTCCTTCAGAGGAAAGTTGGTTCGTAGAGGGTAGCAGTGATTGAAGACGATTTCCTCTGAGAAAGAAGGAAACAGAGCCCAATTTTCTAGATCTCACTGGACATGTAGATACTTTACAAGTAGGTAATTCTGTTCTGTGCCATATAGGCTATAACCAGTATCTTAAAAGGTAGTAACCACTTTCTAAAATGCCACCCGGACACCTTTCACTTCAGGAGGGATTGTATATGGTGCACAGAATGAAGCTTTACAAATGCCTGACTAGTTGCAGCTGCCACCTGGTCTTTAAACAGGTACCAATGAGTGAAGGAGGATTTCTGTATTATGAGGTGCTTTTATATTTGGGAGGGGGGAGGGGAAGGAATCCAGAATAAGAATCTTCCTGGAATTGGAATACTCCGAATCCAAAGTCACTTTGACATTTTAGGATTAAACCTAAGCATGTTCCTCTCTGTCTAGATCCTAACAGCATGGGTCAAGATGTAAAGTTGAGTAGCATCTGCATACTGATGTTACCAGACTCCCAGCAGAACTAGGGAAAGAGTGTGGAGCCCTGTAGCACTGCACAACATAGACGTTTCTGGGTTGCTGAGAGAATCATCCATTGAGAAAGGAAGGTACCATTTCAGAACCATACCATTCCTATTCTTGGAGACAGGGTCAAAAGATACATCTTAGGGGGCATCAAAAGCTGCTGATAGATAGCTGGCACTCCCCCTATGCTGTTTAACACAAGAGGAGGTGACATATATAATCAAAGTACTCTCAGTACTGTACCTGGGGCTGCAACTGGAAACAGGTACAGATGAGCCGTTTCTCTGCAATTGTAGCTTCACCAAGTTGCCTAAAAAGATAGTCTGAAGACAAGTTGATTACTGTACAAAAGTCCTCAGTTTAAGACTGAGGACTTCTTTAAGGCAAGCAGCCTCACCTCCTCTTCAAAGATGCATTTACTTATGACATTAAGTTGAGAGAATGTGATTTTGTGGAACATGCGAATCAGAACATCACAGCAGCTTTGTTGACATTAAAAGAATTAACATTTAACTGAATTAACTTTTATTAAATACCTTAAAATGTATCTATCTTACAATATATCTATAGACTATGAAACTTTGTTTCCCCTGACCCTGTATACAGAGGAAGTCCTTCACCTATGTTCAAATGGTCATTTCAGTGACCATTTAAAGTTACAATTATGCTGAACAAATGATGGTTGTAACCAATCCTGAGAGTTCCTGGGTACTTGGCAATTGGTTCAACTTATGGCCAGTTGCCCAGCCTGCAATCATGAGATCACCACCACTTGCATCGTTTCTCCCTAAGATTGCAAATTGCTGGGATAAGTCTTCCCTGTGTATATATTCTCTCCCAGCCCTCTTTACTTGTTATCTGGGTCACTTCTGTACTCTTGCACACAGTCTCCAAATCACAACTTTGAGCATCCTCCTCAATCTTCGCTGCGCCTCTGGTACACCCTTGCACTACTGCATATCCTCTCTGACTCTTGTCGTATTGCTAACACACTTCTTTGCATCTTTGTGCACCCTCCCCAACCCATATCACACCTGTCGCATACCCCCTCGCTCACTTCCCCATCCAGGGAGCCATTTACCTGCCTCCAGTCCTGCAACTTTTCCGCTGATTTTGCTTCTTGGAAACTGGCAGGAAGTTGCCTTGCCTAATGACTGTGGAATTCAATTAATAATGGTAACTGGGACTGCAGTGATTGCTGTCACTAAGTGATGCGGTCATGCTTTAGGACTGGATTACTTAACAATGCTTTCATAAGTAGAAGATTTTGTATAAACTTATAAACCTTTCACTTTGTCAGTAAAAGTTTTGCTAGGCATAGGACTCCGAGCTTCCCTCAGAATCATCCTTCTACTCATACCTTGCAGTTTGTCCCCTCCTTAATTTTCACCTTCCCTCTAGAGCAGGAGTGGGGCACTATGGCACTTTTATGACTTGTGGACTTCAACTCCCAGAATTCCTGAGTGAGCCAGGCTGGCTCAGGAATTCTGGAAGTTGAACTTCACAAGTCATAAAAGGGCCATAGTTCCCCATTCCTGCTCTGGAGGATCTGTGCTATCATGCTTTGATTAACAGTTCTAATAGGCAATCATCACAGAGTTGTACAACAATTTAAGACAAAAAAAATCAGGTATCATACAATCAAATAATGTAACCCAGTATTTGGTGTTTGCATTTTGCAAACATAGGAATTCCTGGGATATCGCTCAGGATATTCTACTACTACTATCTTCCCAGTACAGAGATTTCTAAAATTGGATCTAGAAAAGGGATTGAATTATATTATCCAGACTTTCCTTCATGATTTAAAAAGATAATTCACACGCTAAGAGTGCACACTTTTCATAAATCAGTGTTTGGTATCCGGTGTATATGTCTGTTTCTAAGAACACATATCAATCTTTTGAAAAACAAACAAGACTAGAATTCTTCACAATTAAATTCCAATATTTTAGAAGTATAATTTAATAATACATTAACATGTTTAAATCTTAAATCTCCTTCACCTTTTCTTTCTTTTCTTGATAAAGTAAACTCATTTGAAGATTACAAAATATCAATGTTTTTTTTAAATGTGACAACCTCAGAACTTTATCCTGTCAATCAATCCCTTTAAAAAATAAAATACAGTTGTGAAAAGTTGGAGTTCTGTCTTCTGTCACAAAAGAAAGGTTGAAAAGGGTGAAAGAACAGATTCACAGACCAGATGGAAGAGGATAGTTCCAAGGAACCTAGCAGAACCACTTGGAGCTATAGGTCTACCAATATGGTGCTTGCCGTTTCAAGCCATGTCTTCACATCCAGCCACATACCAGACATTTCCTGCCTGCTACATCTAGAGGCAAGCTAAAGGGAAAGGCACTACTTTCAGAACACACCATCTAAAACCACCTTTAAGCTTCCTCAACTGTGGGTGGACAGGTAGATAAACATGTGGACATATCCCCTGGAAATAGCTAGTGGCTGTCTCTGTGCTGAAACAAAGAGGCTGGGCGAATTTGTCCTTTAAGAGGAAAAACCTTATGAAAACATTTTTCTGTAATAGCCACTAGAGGCTGCTGATTAACTGTGTATTGAAGATTTAACACTCTGAACTTTTTTGTGTATAGTTGGCCTTGAACCTGTATTAGTTCTTGATACAATGTCCCCTCCAACTTTTCACAACTGTTTTTGTTTCAAGCATTTGCGTTTTTTCTTGATAGACAAGTATCATTTTCCTAAGGTCTTTCATAATATCATTTTCCTAAGGTCTTTCACTTTCTTCCACATGGAATGAATTTTTCTTTCAAATGCATCATCAATAATTATGGATGTTCAGAAAATCCTCGACTTACAACCATTTATTTAGTGATCTTTCTAACAGCACTAAAAAAAAAAGTGACTTACAACAGGTCCTCACACTTATGACCGTGGCAGCATCCCCAAAGTCAGATAAATGCTGAAGTTTGAAGTTGAGGTGCTTGGCGACCAGCATGCATTTATAACGGTGGCAGCACCCCGAAGTCATGCGATTGCCATTTCCAAACTGCTTTCCAATAGACGCAGTCAAGGGGGAAGCTGGATTCGCTTAATAGTTGCATGATTCATTTAGCAACTGCAGTGATTCACTTAACAGTGGCAAAAGTCGTAAAATTGGGCTCATCTCATTTAACAACTGCCTTGCTTAGCAACAGAAAATTTGGTCTCAAGGCAAGAGCTCCCTGTATGTTATGAACTTTCATGTTACAAATTGCATCATAACAAGTAGCTCAAGACTAGTTACTTCTCTTGGCCCAATCCTTGGCAGTTCAGGAGTTAATATAGTTCTCTGTACATCTCTAAAATAATAATCAGATACTCAGCCAAACTGGCAGGATTCTCAGAAATAATTGGATCCTTTAAAGGCAGCTGTTAAGGATTTTTTTCTCTCTCTCTGCTAGAGATGGTCCCACAATATCTGGTGATATGTGGGGGCTGAATCTTTTTCTTGCTCATGAGACAAGTGCCAAACTTAGTAGAAGCTTTAATTAAAGTTTTTGCTTACTATTATATTTACAAGCAGTCCAATTACAGTTTCAACAGCTCCTGGAGGGAGAAGAAAACAAGCTGCAGTTTAGTGTTTCTCCACCTTGGTCAGAGGTCCCCATTAAATTATCATACCTACATATTATCATGCTGCTGCTTCTCAGAATAAACTGTTATGCAGAAAGGGAATGAGAAATAGAAAACAAAATTAAGTAAATGCAGGAGATGAAAACAGGTAATCTACCTAAATCCTTGATTTCCTGTGTTCATACAGCAGTTAATATATTGCCTATTTTTTTATTTCTCATCAGTCACTTTTAGAGATCATTTCCATTCAAATACAATTTTCTTAAACTTTCCTTTCCTCTTTTCTCATTCATTATTTATGTGTTTGTTTTTAATTCAGTCTACATTATTTTGCTCTTTTTGATCAAACCACTTGCTAGCTATCTACTTTTGTATTCAATTCATATAAATTTATTCATTGCTCGTTCATCCTTAATCCTTTTCTTCTCTGTTTTCTTTCATATACTTTTTAAGTAATTTTTCCCATTGCCATCACGTTTTAACTTTTTCTTGGTATATCCAACTCTTACTTCTATGTGACAAATGAAAAGTATATTCTGGCTTTTTCTTTTCTTTTGATATTTATTGCTTACAACTGACCTCGTACTAGCCACTATCTTTTTGATAATATTTCTCAACTAATATTCCCAGTTTTAGTAAACATTCTATACTTGCTCTATTTTTTTTTTTTACTATTTCTGTCCAACTTGCAATCGTTCAATCCATTTTCCCTATTAAACATAACTATTTTAGACCTTGATACTTTTGTTTCCAAATGCATACTCCTGCAAACAATTTGGGTTTCTGGTGAACAATTCTGCATCACTGACATAAAAAAGGAAACACCCATTTATATCCTGACCCAACACACTCATAATGTCACCACAAGCATTTCTTCCACATATACCCATAAATGGATTATAAAACAAAAGGGATATCAGACAGTTTATGTGACTCCTTACTGAACCATGTGCTAAATAATTCAGATGAAACTTTTTTTTATAAATGGACATTTACTAAAATGGTTTGCATTCATATTCATTTATTCAGACTTCCAAGCTGCTTGCTTATCTTTTCTACACAATTTTGTTTTATATTTATACATCCAGTCATGTCACCTAAGACAATTAGCTTTTTTGCACTATTTTTCTCAAAATATCCTAATTCTTTTTTAAATCATAATTCGCTAAAGCATAACGTAGAATTATTGCATCCCTAAGAATCCATTTTGTGTAGGGGTTAAGATATTAGGCTAGAAACCAGGAGACTATGAGTTTTAATCCCATTTTAGGGACAATGCCAACTGGGTGACATTTAGTCAGCCCCTCTTCCTTATCCCTAGGAAGAAGGAAAGGACAAACCATTTCTGAAAATGTTGCAAAAACAACTGCAAGGAAATGTCCAGGCAGTCACCAGCAGTCAAGATTAATTGAAGGTAACAAAAAGAAATAGAAAAAAATAATTTCTGCCTTCATATACATTCACAACAACCAATTGATTTTTTTGACACACATTTTAACCCTATCAAAATTAAACCTGCCACCTGATTTTCATGTATGTATTGACTCTATTCTAGAGGACATCATATTTTATTCACATCGATTCTCAGATACACAAGATATCTTCTTTTTCCTTTTTTCCATGCATTAAAATTCATGATCTTTATTATATATTCAACCGCAATATTCTATATATTGGGGTCATCACCAGATTATCATGGCTTTGATCAATAAAGGTTTTCACACAATGTTTTTTACTAAGACAAAAAAAATAAATTACCAGCCTTGTTTATGCTATAGGACAGGTAATCCCTAGTAAAGGTACAAAACTGTCAGTTTGGGCACCTTTTGCCTATATCCCACAAACTCATTTATTCTAAGCATCCTAAAATCTCAAATAAAGAGTGTCTTGCAATCTGACATATTATTGTCTACAATTAATTAGGAATCATCAATTAGGAAGTAGGTGGGTGTAGTGACATTTAGGAAATTATGTTATCTATAGTTGTTAAAGGAAAATGTAATTTAGTCATGCAGTAATTATACTTTAAAATGTTTTAAATTGCTTTAAATGGAGCCATATCCTGCAGAATTCTAAGAAAGGTAGAAGCTCTTAATTCTGTCAGTTTGACAAGTTGGCAAAAAATTATGTTGTAGACTAAAGAAATTATCAGCATCGTAATAAAGGTAGTTATGGATGTTGACTATAGACTCTTCCACATGTTCACATTTCTTAAACCAGATTTTTAGGCCCCTCCAGAAGGTTGGGGGGGTGGTGGTAGAATATTCCACAGACCAGAGACCAAGCTCTTCTCCTAGACCCTGCCAGCTGAAATTGCTTGACTGACAGGGGGATGGTAGCAAGCCTCTTGGTGGGGTGAATGGACCAGGCCAAACTTATATCATGGGGTCATAGACCATCATGGGGATAATCTATCTATGTGGTCATTAGGAGTCAAAAACAATTTGATGGTACATAATCATCCATCAATATAAGCACATTATTTTACTGAAATTATTATTCTAAAAAAATATTTAAGTTTCTTTTTTCAAAATTTTAAATCTTGTGTACACAGCAAAAGTCTGAAAAACAGAAAAAAACGTGATCTATTTTAACTTATCTAATGAGAGAAAAGCCACCATTTTCTGAAAGTCCTGTTTACTATAACTCAAGATACAGGGCATGGAATAAAAGATTTAAATTACAAAATCATGTTTAGATTTGATATGAACCCCAATTGTACAATAATTTCAGTTAGTGGAACCAACTATCCAGAGAAATAGTTAGCTCCACTTCAAGTGGAAGGAAAACAATCTTCTATTGTGAATCCTTTGATTTGCATTCTTATATTGAATGAGTGGTTGGGCTTAAATAATTTCTTCCATCACAAACCTGGAAGTCCTTATCCAGGGAGCCAAACAGTCACAGCCATTCAATCTAGTTAGGATTGAGTCAAAGTTTGTTCCTCCTCATCCAGATCCAAACAATTCCAGACATTGACAGCTGAATTGAGATGTACAGTTGAGCATAATTTGCATACTGACATACTGAAACTCCAAACCGATAGATAATTTACCCAGAAAAATCATCAAACTAATGACAAACTGCAGTTGGGATCACTCCTGTTAACACTGACTGGAACTGACTGGAACTGAGGAAGGAGGTGAACCACTGCAACAAGATGCCTCCCACTCCAGTCCCTAACCAGTTCAGAACAATGACAGTATCAAAGCCACTGAGAAATCAGGGAATGCAAGGATGGCTCCATCACTACCATCTTGGCTCCCCCATAGATTATCCACAAGCACAACTAATATTGTTTCCATATTTTATCCTAGCTATGTAATTCATAGCTTAAGCAAGGATCATGTTGCACAGCAGATGGGTTAGTATAGCAGCAATAACCCCAATTGTTTCATCAACCAGAAGGTCTCATGCATGGTTATCTGCATTGCAGAGCAGGGCCTCTGACAAGTCCTCAACATTTCACAGACAACAATAATTACCCTACCCCAGGTTCTTGACTGGTACAAAACCTGAAACCCAGGAAACTATATTTCTGAGAAGTATCATCCCATTTAGGCTCACCAGGTCTTGATAATGCATGCCAAGTTGGCATCCTTTTTCACAATCAAACCCTGGATGAGCACGGTCATAATATACACCTGATATTCAATACTTCTTTCTAATGATTTGCATAACCTTATCAGCATTGTCAATAGGCAAATGGAATATTAGATTACTTGAAGAGAAATAGGAAGTAATAGTTTCACTTTACTTTTCATTGGTCACAGTTCTTATGTTAAGTTCTGGAAACCAATGGAACTGGTTTAGAAGAGAACCACAATTATAATCAAAGGACTAGAAATTACATCCTAGAAAGAAAAACTGAAGGGATTGAGAACATTTAACTTGGAAAAATAAAATGAGAAGGAATTAATAATACATTTTACATTCCTAAAAATGTGGTTAACAACTATTTTTTTTGTCCCAGCGTACAAATTATATAATAAAGAATTGAGATTCATACCAACAAATTCCAGTTGTTTTCTAACATTGAGAGTAAGTCGGTATTTGAATTTGTTACCAAAGAGGTATAAATTACAGTTCAACAGATGTATATTCAGACATAGGCCAATCAGCTATATATAGATTGAGGGCATTTAGTTTGGATTCCCATATGATGGGACTTGATGGCATAAAATGATCCTTTCATCTATATGATTTTAACTTACTCATGCTTTGATGACAAAAGTTAAGCAGCTGGAATGTGATATTATTCCCATATACATCCACAAGTGTTAATACAGTTGGCAGAACTATGAAGGGAACACACATTTTTCCTCAGAATCTTTACTCTTCATTGATGAGGGAGGGAAAGCAATGACCAGGAAGTTCCATAGGTTGAATAAGTTCAAATTATTCCTTCATTACCTCTAATTAAAATTGCATATTTGTTTTGGCAAATACCGATCTTAATAAAAATCACTAAAGGGAAAACTAAAGTATCCTCTTTTCTGCCAAATCACTTTTTTTTTCATAGACAACTTCTTTCTCTCCTTTAGCAACAAGGACAGTGTAATACTGCTATGTATCATGCAGGAAGAAAAGGCTTTGGTCTCTTGTTCCTCCCAATGATTATTAAGATTACTATTTTCTTTTATTTTGGTAATGAGAAGAAGTAACATGTTCCTCTCCACTTGGTTTGGTTTCAGGAGATCAATATGGAGAAGTGGGTGGGATTTCTGGACCCTAGTGATTCAAGAGCAGTTTTGTTCCATACCATAGTCCTTTTTTTCCTGTTCATTGGTGTCCAATTCTTGGAGATTTCCTGAACAGAAAACTGTCCCTGCAGTTTTCTTGGCAAGGTTTTTCAGAAGTGACTGGTCCAAGATCACCCAGCTGGCTTTGTGGTCATGGTCTCCCAGGTTCCAGCCTGATGTCTTAACCACTACAGCAGACTGTTCTCATTGTCCATATGTATGCTGGCAAAATGATAAATAGTTGGGATTCATTTGTTTTGCTCTCCAATTATGAGCAGGGAATGGTGACAAGTTTGAGGCACTATCCCAATTCTTAGTCTTTTTCTGGGTGTTGCATGCACTAGGTATTTATATCTACCATTGGCAGTACACGACAATGGTCTAGTAAGGTAACTGAAGTTGTCAATATACAAAGAACATCTTGTTCATCATCTTTGCCTCTATTACCATGAATTCTTTAACTGTTTCTTTTCAATTGCCAAAAGATTGGTCTGGAAGACTTTGGTTGCTGAGCCTATAAACTCTCTCAACTTTCTTCACTTTTCATTCCTCAGTGAAGTTTTTATGTAAAAGATTACAAATCTTGGTGTAAAAATGACTATGATGGTTAAAAGAAGAATGAAGAGTCCATATTCTTCAATAAAAATCTTCACAGTACTTTTTAATCCTGCCAAATTGTTAAATAAACATTGCAGTGAAGAAAAGAAAAGCATGGTTAGGAAGTAGGTAACAAGTTTCAGGAAGAAGTTTTTGTTATACTTAATAGTTTAATACATGTCAACAAATACATGTTACTGCTTTTGTCTAATAGACCTGTCTTTATGCTTTGTATGCTAGATAACTTACAAAATGTTCACAGAAATAATTATACTTTGCCACCAAATATGTGACAGAGTTTTCAGTGGCTCCAGCCAGAATTTTGTTTTGTATTTTTAAATTGTATACATAATATATTTTGAGTACTAGTCTCAACAAGAGAAAAATACACTTTAAGAAGAAAGGTATCAGAAAGGTGTAGTAGAGAGAATCTTGTGCTGTTGGCATGTTCCAAAACCAGAAAATGTTAGGACAGTCTGTTAGGAGGATGTATATTGCAATGAGATCTAGAAAAAATTACAGGTCACAAAAGTCAAACACATGACATACGCAATCTTCATAAATATAAGTCAGTTGTCAAGCATGTGAATTTTGATCACATGATCATAGAGATATCGCAACAGTTGTAAGTCTGAAAAATGACCATATGTCAATTTTTTCAGTGCCATTGTAACTTCGAACGGTCATTAAACAAATGGTTGAAGGTTGAGGACCACCTATATTTCTTGGTAATCTGCACAAGGTATCAATCATACACTGACCTTTTTATTACTGTTTTTGAAAAGGTTTGATTTCTACAGTTCTCACCCCCACAATCACTGAAAATAGCCTACACACCTTAGTTGAAGGAAAACTGTATCTTCTTAAAATTTAACTTCACTGAATAAAAGTATCATTTCTATTGCTATTTTGGTTTCACACAGTAGAGGGCAATGCAACACATACTGGCTCCAAGAGCAGAAAATTTCCTAGACATCAATTCCTGAATTGTAAACAACTTATAGGGGCAGATCTCTAGCTGTTGGTAACCATCTTTTTGAATTTCTAGGTTAGACAAATAAAATTAAATTAGAAAAATTCCTGAAAGTTAACTTTCATTCTCTTTTATATTATTATTGTCCCTTTGCTATTTACAAATCACGTTTTTGTCTTATGCTTTGTTTGTAGGTTATAGTATCTTATGCTTGTCGTCCCTTAACTTCTTACAACTTTCCCAATAAAATGGTTATCTCTTTGTTGTGTGAAAGTTGTGCTTTTGTAAAGCAGCTTTGTCTTGGAATTTGCTGTTAAGGACCACACAGTTCTCATTCTAATGACAATATTGTCACTTGTTTTAACTTTTTGTAAGCCTTGAAATGAAAAAGAAAAGTTATTTAATTAAATTATATATCTCCATCGGTATTCAAAATGTCAGACTAATCCTACAAGTGTCCTAATAATTTAGGCCACTTTTTTAAAGCATGGAGACTTTGTTTACTGGTATAAATAACCTTAATACTTGTAGGATTCCTCTGGAAAATATACTTTGGAAAGTGATAACAACCATGAAGGTGATCGTTTGTAAATTCTGCAATTGAAGTCCACTATATGGAATGTGCCCAGTTTAAGAAAGGCTGATCTAATCCAATCTCCCATTTGGGGCAGAGTATTTCCAGTAGGTAATTGTTTAGTTTCTATATTAAAAACAGAGTGAATTCATCTAGTCTAAATAATTAATTTCATGGTTAAATTGCTTTTGGACCCTAAAATTGTGTTTAGGTTCCAATTGTTCAATTAAAATTGTAAAGAAATTCCTTCTTTTGGGACATTATGCTTTGCCTCCATCTTTTCTGGACAAAATGTTTCACTTCCATTAAAATTCTTTTGTCTTCTGAAATGATTCAAGTTTGTTAACATATTCATTTTGAAAGCAAGAATCCAACTGATACTGTCCTGCCAATTATACCAAATTTATTCATCAACTTTCAGTGAACTAGCCTAATCCTGTAATGAATGACCTTTCATGCTACTGCGTGCCTTATTCTTGGTCTAGCTGGTAGCTTCTAGGCTTCCATCAGTCAGGAAAAAAAGACTATTCTTCTTCCCTTTCAACCAGGGGCTTAATACATAATATGGTTGAAGTGCTGACCGAGTGGCTAGACACTGTTAAGAGTCTGGACAGAGAAGAGACGGGGAAGAGTAGATTTCAAATCTTTCCAAGACTGACTGGCTTTGGATTTGTAATCTAACAATTTGTGACTTTAAATGTATTCCCCTTGTGAGAAGTATTTTGCAGTCTGGTTGTTCTCTTAGATGCACAGCTCTTGCTTGAAGAGCAGGTGTAGCTTGGAGGGCTTTTGCAAAGTTACACTTTGTATACCAATTGCAATCATTCCTGGACTGGGAAGTCGTTCTCACACTATCTCATCCCTTGGTTATTTCTTGTTTGGACTATTATAACAAATTATACATGGGCCTGCCCAGAAAGACCATGTGGGACCTTCAGCTTATACCGAACATGGCACTGACGGATGTGTTTCAATATACTAGGGTGACTCCACTGCTCTGGAAGATATATTGGTTGTTAGTTGACTTCCAATGTGTTTCATGCTATTAGTTGTTTTCTTTAAGGCACCGTATTTCTCTGGACCTTGTTACTTGAGAGACCATCTTCTCCTGTATTAATCTGCTTACCCATCTAATCATTGATTTTGTTATCCTTATTATCCTTGCACTGTGAAGTGAAATTTTGAAATTTATTTTTATACATTCCAAGAACAATATCTTTTTACCTAGGCAGACATTGATAATGAACAATGAAAGCAGTCTTTAGAGCAATTTACTACATCTGCTAATGGATATTTAAAATTATTAATTTTAAAAAAATCTTTTAGTGGCCTAATTGCACATACTCCATTCAGTGACTGCTTATCAGTTTCCATTCAGAAAGTCCTAGCAGCTGCCTTTCTATTCAGCTGAATGTTACTTTTTGCTGACTATATAGGTCACTGGTTCTATACCATCTCCCTTTTCTCTTCTCCAGTATAATTAGCCTCACCAACTGCATTGATTCATAGAAAAGCGCAAAAAGAATTTGTTTGTAACAATTGGTCGTGTGTTGATTTGAACTTTTTATAAAATTACATAGCTTGGCAGTTTGCAGGGTTCATCTGGCAAACATGCTAATTATAGAGAATCAGTCCCATTTAAAAAAAAACCTGAAATGCATTTGAAGTCCATTATTTAAGTGGCTGTATTTAAATGTGGTAATTTCCTCAAACCAGTTATATTATAATGAAAGCAAATAGTAGGGTTGTCAAGTAAAAGCATTCAATGGATTTTGCTGGTACCACTTGAAGTGCTTTGAGTTTTTCTTCTGCTATTGGTATGCATATGTGAAAGAGAGCAACATTTTAAATATGCTTATTTTTGAGTCCTCAAATTGAATAGCCTAACTTGATGCAGGATTCACCTCACTGTTTTCATCTCTGTTGTCTATCTATTTGTCTTTTGTGAACAAATCATCTTCTCTGGAAGCACATTATATTTGCATTCATGCACTATTTTTCATATTTAAATATTATTCAAAGAATGAAAAAATAATTATTCAAGCAAGATTAGTAGTCAAATATACCTTTCTTTGCAGATTTCTCTTTCTTTTATAGAACTCCTATATACTGTCCAGTTTTTGCTTCATATCCTGCTATTCTTCATTGAGAACAAAAGCTCCAATGCAAATTACAGCCTGATATTCTACATTATAATAAACATATCATTGCTGTGGTATTACTATCACAATAAGATTTATTTTCCTTTCATAAAAATGTATTAATGGTAAATGACATGGAAGAGGACTCATTTAATGAAATGAATGGTGAGATTTAAGATTGAATTTTAAAAAAGACTTTTTTCACACACTGCTCTCATTGTTGCAAGGTATATTTGATACCTGTAATTGAGAATTATACAAAATCATGGATGATAGGCTTATCAATGACCAGTTCTGTATTGTCTTTAGAACCAGGAGCAGTTTAGTTGATAGAAACATAAGCAGCAGACTGCTATCTTGATTACATATTCTTGTGAATTTCCCATAAACATCCAGTTGCCCACCAAGAGAATAAAAATCCCAAGTAACAGTTGGGCCATTGGTGTGATCTATTACAATGATGATGTTCTTATAGGTCAAAGAATGACTTACAGAATGTCTTCCATGAACTGGGGGCAGAATAATAGACCATATACTTCCAAAGTTCTGGAATCTCAAATTATGTCATTGATTTGTTTTTATTTCTTGCAACGGATCACCTGTTCATATCTTTCACCTGTGAAGAAATTAGTTCTATTTTTCCATGCTATTGATATTGGAATTCAATTCTGTATCTTTACTGTTCTTTCTAGTTCCATTTTCTTTCTCATGTCTTTTCTCCAAGAGCATTTTGGGGGGGAAATTGAAGACGTTCATCTTCTGGTTCCTTTTACTGTTTATACTCTTTTGTACATGCAAGGATAGCAAACTAATAAGAATAATTTTAAAAGATTATTGTAATCACTGGTGAAAAAGTAAAGATGTAAAATTGTAAAAGGAATTACAATTTATTAGAATAAAAATAACAGCATACAATTTTAATAGAATTGACATTGATATTATTTTTTTCTAAGCAGACTGAATAATTATCATTTTGTTATCTGTTTCTGAATAATACAGAAGCCATCAGCAGAAGATTTTTCTCACTCAGCTTGCAGTGATTGTGAACATTTATAAAAGGAATAGCATGCATAGTCCACTCTTCTTACACATAAACCTATACCTTCTTTTTAAATTTAAAGTGAGATTGGGTTTGCTCACTTTCCTATAGATGCAAATAAACTAAATGTCAATAACTGATTTAAAATATTTGTTAAATTACATCACTGGATTTTTTTATCTCTGATCTTTCTCTTGCTCCTGACTGAAAGAGGAAGAAAATAATTAGTAGGCTAATTCATTCTCACAGTAATCCGTTGACAGCTTGTAAAGCATTTAATAATCAGTCTAAATAGTTATTTCTTCTATTATTATGTTGTATTATCTGGTTCTTCCATTGTTAATTTAATGCAAGTCAGGACTTGGAGAGAATCTGTGTGAAGCCATTAGGCAGTGCAGGCTGTGTTTGTTTAGTCTAGTTGCACAGAGAACTGTCCATTCTGGCTCTATTCATAGCTTCAGCTTTTGTTTGAAAAATCCTTTCTATTTCAAGGGACACTATCCACAAATTAAATCCACGCTTAGCTGATTTCTATAACTAACTGGTCCAAAGTCTTTCTTTTTCCTATTATGCTTAGAACAGAGCTTCCATGATCTATCTTTGGAGCCAATTTGTTAAACTGAAATTGTCTTTCATTGCTGTTTGTGATTAAATAGCGTAGACATAACCGTACCCCGAAAAAATTAAAGCTCACCTTTGTCTCAAACTCTTGTTACATTTTTTTCTAAGAATTTTTTTTTTAAAGGTAAGTAGTTATTTGATGCTGTGGACTGATTTTTGAAATAGACTCAAAGGCTTTGTTTGAGAAAGCAAATAGAAAAATCAATGAAATAGTCTACTCTGCTACAATACAATACAATACAAGATGTCAAGTTTAGTCAAGTGACAGTCTAAACCTCAGCAAGTGTTAGAGTAGTGTCCTTAACCTTGGCAACTTTAAAGCATTTGGATGTCAGCTCCCTGAAATCCCCAGCTAGCTAGCATCCAATTCTAGAAGTTGAAATCTACATGCCTTAAAATTGCTAAGATTGAGAAACTTTGTATTAGAGAGTAGACTGAAGTGCTTTGGATCTAGTTCTGAAAAGATTGTTCAGATTGTTGTGTATCTGTTTACAGAACTGTGCAAATGCTGCAGGAAAAAAAAGCAGCTGTTTTAATGAAACTCTTACAGGTGTTACATTTCCATTCTTCCAGGCTTCAATGCACCTTTTCAGAATCAAATCCAAAGTATTACACAAATCTGATAGAAAGGTACTTTTCTACAAAGCCTTCAGGGTTTGTTTTGCCCTGGAAAAAAAACTTTCACCAGTAGAATATAAGGAAAGAGGAATACGAAGTTATTTTTTGCTGCAAGGGGTGAACATTACAGACTTTAAAACACAATGATAGTTCAGAAAAGCAGCTTGTTTTGCAGAATCAGACACTACAGCCTATAATGTGAAAAAAAAATATCATATATATACTGGTAAACATTTTCATGAACTGATGGATACTCTCCAATTGA
Organism: Azemiops feae; assembly: GCA_023970755.1. Classification (NCBI taxonomy): domain Eukaryota; kingdom Metazoa; phylum Chordata; class Lepidosauria; order Squamata; family Viperidae; genus Azemiops; species Azemiops feae. The sequence goes on along the minus strand of JALGBA010002921.1, from coordinate 17,871 downwards.
CCTAAATACTGCACACCTTCTGGAAATCTTCTCATCGTGAAACAAATAGTTTGTTTTATAAAATCTGAAATGTACCTTGCTTGTAAGAAACTAAATAAACCTCAACCCTCAATAATTTATTTTCAAAGTTCATGTTTTACCGGCACATGAAATTGCTTATCTCCTCATGGAGGCTTTAAAAAGTATTTTAAAAGGAAATAATTCTTTATTAATAAAATGTAAAGCAGAGGGATTTCCTGCAGAGAGAGAAATAACTACTTCCTGTTGGAAATGTTCAGGTCTGTCAAATGTTTGAATTTAAATAAATAAATCAAGAGCAATAGGCAGGAATGGACCTATTCTTTCTTTCTCTTTCTCTTTTTGATATCCTTCCTGCTCTTTCTGCTAAGAAAAACAGATATATAGCTCATACCAGAAATCTGAGTTCATTCATTGCACATGGTCTTGTTTGCGATAAGCCACATGTTGCTAGCTGTTGCTGTACACTTTCTGAAAAATTCTATCTGATGATTTAGCTTTTACATGAAATTGTGAGGAGAAAATAGCACAAGAATTAACCAATCATCCAAAATCAGGCCTAAAATTTAAAAAAAAGCTTGCAAAAAAGAAAATAAAAAGCTTCCCATTCCCTCTTCTCAAATGTAGCTTTCTGTCTAAGTTAACAGAAACAATATGGAGTTTCTTCTAAGTATTCTACCTTGACCCTAACTTTTCCATGCCCAGCACAATCACTCCATGTGGGCTGTATTTCCAGGAAGAATCACCCATCCCACTCTCACCATTTATATCTAATTTAGTAAGAAAATATTTAATCTACAGCTTAATGTCATGTATAAAGAGAATGTCACTTTGGCCTTAAAAGATGCAGAAAACTGATGTAAAATCATTATACACTAGTTGGAGGATCTGGTAGCAGATAACAGGAAAAAATGCTGGAGTTTCAGTTTAGGCCCCAAACTAGTATATGATAAAATAAATTGAACATATTTTAAAACATTGTAATTTGAAAATCATTGGGATGATTTTCTATTTAAAAAGCTGAATAATTAATCTAAATAACAGCTGGCTGATATTTTCAAATATTGGCATCATTGTGTGATTTTAGGCAAGGGCATGGGTTTGATAAAATAAGAACATATAAAAATACCAGAATTTTACCAAGATATCCAAATCACATGCAAACAAGGAAGCAAATTTATTATGGTAATATAATCAAATTACATAATCTCAGCCCCAAGAACTAGTAAATTGCCTGAGCTGTGAAATCTTGGTTGACTTCATTCAAGAATGTCATCTTGTGGGTTCTTAGAATACCAATGTTTCAAAACATTTGGTGAGCTTTTGTCTAATTTTTAGATTTTGACAATAAGGTTGTTGCAGGTTCAGTGGAGCATTGTGGCTGTTTCACATCCATGTTGACAATCTCTGAACTATATGCCTTTATTCAGAGCAATAATTCCTCAGCCAGATACCTTTCAGTACTCCCCCAATGTCCACAATGAGGATGTTGTGAGATTAGTTGTAAAAGTTAAAAAACTGTTAATCAGATTAGTTTTAAAGGTTAAACAAACTGTTAATTACATTTCCTCGTGTTGGTATTATTATAAAAAAGAAAGCTCCAAGGTCAGATTTAATTGAGAACCATGCTCTTCTTTGCAGTCTTACAGTTTGGGAAAGAATTTTGAGGGTGAGATAAGCTTGTATTTGTCGGGAAACATTGTGTTTTCAAACCCGTGTAAGATATTGCCAATTAAGTTTCTGTAGCTGTGATATCTCAAGGATGTAAAAAGCCATGATTATTTATACAAGAGGTCTTGTTAAACGAGGGCAGCAAAATTCATTATTGCATGGAATAGAATCTTTCTTTAAATCCTCCACTGTAAATTAATATGTCCTCTCTACCATCTGTTGATCTTCATGTTAAACTCCTGATAGCTGAGTCTTACTCTCCAAATTACTTCCAATGTACTGAACCTTTCCTACTAATCATTAAGAATCATAGAGTCCCTGCAACATTATTTAGGCTCACAATTGCATTTTCCAATCATCCTAGGAATAAAATGGCTTCAGGTTAATAATTCATATATTTATTATGATTGGGATGACTTAACCATTGAGTCTCTAGAATATAAATCTCACAAAATACAAGGCTCACAAAGTACAAGTACTCATAGATGATAGAAGATGCTCCAAAGCATTTTGTTATTGGTGGAAACATTCTGTTTTTATTAAGCATCCCTTATATGGTATGTTTATATATTTATTTACTGTTAATCTGTTTACTTGTGCAAAGCGTCTCTAAGTGGCTTACAATATTAAAAGTTATGCAATACAATTTGAAATGAAACATAAATTATTATAAAGCCTATAAATCATTGAAAAATAAACATTATACCTAGTATCTATATATATAATGTGTTACTGAAGTTAAAAGAGTACTACTATTCTATGCTCAATTTCTGCCATTTGTTTATAAAGTATTACCATAATAGAGGAGAAAAGGTTTTTTGTCTGAAAATAGCAAATTAGTTCAGAATTAAATGCTGGAATCAGCTGCTGCATATTTAATAAAACTTAAGAAATCTGAAGAAGCAACCTAAGAATTGGGGTCAAATTGAAAGGGATCAGCTGGAGATAACATGATTGCTATCATAATAAGAAATATTTTTGTTTTGCACTCATTCACACAGATATTTTCTTCAAATCATGCAGTTTATTTTTTATCAATGCTAGGATTTTATGATTTTCTTACGTAGTACATTAAGAGGATTTATGTTGGTGGCTGAACTTAGTGAACATAGTTTAACATTAATCTATGGAAAATATAAATGGAATATTATCCCAAATCTGCAGAATCTTGGTTTTTTTTGTTTTGTTTTTTAAAGTGGATAAGTCTTTAGGATATTCTTTTTATGTTTTAGATGTAATGATGCAAGTATGGACTTAATCCCATTGTATGAACAGCCTTGCTAAACAGCAGGAATACATTTTGTTTTGCAATACCATAAAGTTGACACACATAATTCTACCGTGTTTTGGGATCAAAGCTTTCATTAGTCAAACCTGGAAATCTTCAGAGATCCTGGATTACAAGATCTATTAAAGAGTTTCTGATAGCTTTTTTTTAGATAAAAACATACTTTCTGATAAATATGTGTGCAAATAATGACTTTCCTATTCTTTGTTTAGGAGAATTACTTAGGGATATAAATTACAAACAATAAACTACAGCTGGGTACATATTCTAAGATGACCAGAAAAATAAACCATAACCTCCCTACTGATAGCACAATACTATTATTACCAATCTGCTATTAAAACAATTATCATAATGTGTTGCAGATGACAATAGAGAAACTTTGCATCATTCCATGCTACTAAGTTTCTCTTTTAAAGTGAAGCTTCTTGGCCAAAACTACCACCAGAAGACCTTATTTTTTCCAGAAATTCTTAGTGCAGAGAAGCTCTCTACAATTTCATCAGCAGAGGGCAGTGTAAGTCAGTAGACTTTGAAGGTTTCTTCCAACTGCAGATTAATTTGTTGTTATAAAATAGCACTGAGATTTAATTTGTTTAATTTGTTCTTTGCTTAAGAGGTTTTTTTTGTTTTTGTTTTTGTGTCTTTCTGGATGAATTTTATTTTCTTAAAATGCAGTTTCAGATAAGTAGATAAGTTACATTTGAGAAGCTAATGATTCAGAAGAGGAGAAAGGATGGGGGAAAAGAAAGCAGCTGCACAGTGATAACGGAGGTTTTTGCACAGGTTTGTCATGTGTACCAATTGTGCCCGTTCCTGACTGGGAGTCTTTATGCTTCATCAATTTCTTATTTGGATTACTGAAACAGGCTCTAAATGTGGATTCCCTTGAAGAATATTCAGAAGCCACAGTTAGTCTACAATGTAGTAGCATAGGCAGGTTTTAGCACTTTTCAGTATACGTAGTTCTCAGTTTAAGACCATTCATTTAGTTATTTTTCAAAGTTACAACAGCACTGAAAAAATGACTTACAACTGATCTTCACATTTATAATCGTCACAGCATCCCTATGGTCACATGATCCAAATTTGAATGCTTAGCAACCGGCATATATTTGTACTGATTGTGCTGTCCCGTGGTCATATGATCACCATTTGCAACCTTCCCAGCACTCTTCCAACAAGCAAAATCAATGAAGGAAGCCAGATTCTCTTAATTACCACATGATTCACAATAATTGCGATGATTTGCTTAAGAACCGTGGCAAAAAAGCTGTAAAAAATGCAGCTATCTTCTGTAGCATTCTAGTCCCAGTTGTGTTTCTAAGTCAAGAGCTACCTGGTATATGGGTAATCCTCGAGGCACAACAGGCCATTTAACTAACATCCAAAATTATGACAGACCCTCCCTCAAAAGCTACATATGATCCCATTTCAAAATTACAACAGCTGCTGCAGCCTTTTACAATTGATCATAGGATTGCTGCAGTATCCCCTATCCCACCCCACCAGGACCCCAGAGCACTTGGCCTGCTCCCCACACACCCGTCATTATGCACCATACTTACCTTTGGAAGCTCTCCAGAACTCATGTCACCACCACATGGTGGTGATCTGAATGCGAATCCCATTTTGTTCCACCAACTTGTGGGCAGGAACAAAATGGTAGCTGCCGGACAGACTGCTTCATTTTGTTATCTGAAAGAGGTCTGCATAGTGCTGCAGAAGCTTTTCAACATTGCAGAGTTTCTGCCGCACTGTGCAGATCTTTTTAAGGCAGTGGGACCACATTGTTTCTCCCTGCGCCACTAGGTGGCGACCCGAATGTGGCCATTTTGTGAGCAGGACAAAGTAGCAGCCACTTTCCGAACTGTGCCATGCAGCTACCCAAAGAAGGAAGTCATTCCAGTACTCTGGAAGGCCTTGGAGTTTTTTAAAAGGTAAGTAAGGAGAAAGGTGTTTAGCCTGCTGAGATGGGAATCAGGTCTCAGGCCTGGGAGGATCCAATGGGAGTGGGAAAATGCCTGTTGGGACAAAAGGTGCGGAGTGGAACGTCTCGGGGGCGGGAGTGCCAGGACAGGCAGGTCTGGGCCAATGCTAGGCCTCTAATGGCCTCCCCCACCCACTCTCTGCTTAATAATTTGCAGGTTCGTTTAATGTTTCACTGGGAGAGGTTGTTAGGTAGCACATTTCACCTAAAGACTGCTGTGACATGTGCCCATAATGGGCAGGGTTCATTATGGTCATATCTTGTATTCGTATAACATATTGTTCTGTGAGTTGTATTGATTCCAATAAGCTTCCAGATCTGATTAAAGCTGCTGGTTACCATCCATAATGCCCTACAGAGTAAAGGACCAGACTGTTTGCCAGGCTGCCTCTCCCTCATTGTTTCTGCTTGCTCCACTAAGTATGTGCTCTGGGCTCCTTCCGTCAAACTATCTTGTTTAATCCTAGAGTTATGCTTTTTCTCTCCACCTGCACTATGGCGCAGCATCCCTACAGAGATCCAGACGGCCCTGTTAATCTTTCATAGTGCACTGAAGACCTGGCTCTTCTCCAGGCATTTGGGCTGCTAGGAAGTTAGATAAGCTCTTCTGTTGATATGTTGGGTGGGGTGGGGGGAGATTGTGAGCTGAAGTTAATGGAAGGGTAGCAGGATCAAAACAGTTCCAGTATACCGATAGATCTAGTTTAGCGACTGCCTCATTCAGGGACTGTTTGCAATCATGATGATGATGAAAATAATGTTACGACCAATTCTCACATTTACAACCTTTGCAGGTCTATAAAGCAAAGAAAAGTGAAGTAAGATTATTAGCACAGTCACGGTTTCACTTAGCAACTGCTTTGCTTAATGACTAAGCTGCTGGTCTAATTGTGGTTGTTAAGTGAGGACTACCTTATGCTATGCTGGTGAAGAATTATTAGACTGCAACTAAATCAGCAATTTATTTCCTAGAAAAATGTATGCAGAATACAGAATATTTCCATATTCAGAATTGATAGTCATGTAACCATAGTCCATTTTTTTATTCAGAGTGCTGTGGATTTTTTAAAAAACATGTTAAAAGTGAAGATACATTAAAAGAGTGCATGTTGGAAATTGTCTTCAAATAACCAGTTACATACCTATTATTTAGGATTCATGTATTTATTGTGTAATGAACTTTCATACATAAGAGCCTGCTTTTATCAGATGCATAAGCTCAAAAATTGCCTTTTATATGTGTGCTAGGATTTTCACAAAGTAAGATGAAAACAAAAACAACAACAACCATAGCCTAGTAAGCAGTATACCCTTAAATGCTAACATGATAGATTGTGTTTTATCTTTAAAAGTTGCATTTCATGTTTCAAAGTTTTGGTTTTAGCATTTAGTATTTAGCATTTAGCAATGCAACAATATTGTACATAAAACAAGACAAGCTTGCTAGTTAGACTTGTTCAGCATAGGTTATTCAACTTATGAAATCATGGAAACAATTTCCTTTCATAATTTGAACAAATTATGAAAATCTAAGTGGAAATAGTAAAATTTAAAATCTTTTATTGGGATTCAGCCCAGCTGCACCTGGCCTGGCCTAATTGCCTTCAACATGGCCTTTACTCAAAAGCAAAACATTTAGCCACCAACAGCACTTATTAATGCATAATAGACATTTGCTTGTAAAAAAAGAATTATTGGAATGGTGCAACATAAAGATTGAGGTGCTGACACTTTAGATTGTTTTATAACAGTACATTGAGGTATAATTTAGGAGCTATAGGAGATTTAGGTAATTAATCATTGCTTGTGGCATTTTAGGGGCAGTTTGATGCAAATAAGATTAATCTTTATAATAATTAACATTAAGGCAATCTTGCAAATAAAAATAAAAGTTGCCTGTTTCTCCTACAAAATTGGCAAAACATGAATTTGTGCAAGTAGCCAATGAATATTTGAATTAATGCAATTCTTGATAATTTCTATAAAGCATTCCATATTCCAAGCCATAAAAATGCTTGGAAATTCTCTGTCTTGGTATATAAAATGTGAGCAACTGAGCACATCAATTTTGATAATTCTCAAACTTGGAATCTGTCAATATTACTCTGGAGATTGATGGTAACAGATCTAACCTATCCCATAAATATAATGTGCTGAGATTACAAAACCACTATTTGGACTACTTATGTTGGTTATATCAGCACTTTCATTGTAAAAACCCATTTTTAAGAGTTCTCAGCCATAAAAATTCACTTTGTAATGAAAAATAGCCCTTCAGACTACAAGCTAATATTTTTAATGGATGTACTAACAATTCAGAAGTGTCAAAAATTCAATTCTGTTTCTTTTTAAAATATAAAATATATATTTGTACCTTTTTGACACAAGATTCTGCCTTTTGAAATAAAATACTGATAATTCCAAATTGTAAAGTAAAATATCTTGATTTTACCAAATCAAGCAAGGATGTAAATTTGTAAACAAAAAAACTGCCAACATATTTTATGTACTCATCAGCAAAATAGTTGCATTTTGGCAATATTACATACATCGTTGAAAATAGTAGAAGAGAATATTTGTAGGTCAGGGATGAACTGTGGGGGTCCTTGCTGCTTTCTGGACTTGGTGGTTTTCTTTGCAGATTTTCATTACCAAACTATTTAACATGCACTGATAATGTTACCTAGTTTGGTAATAAAACATCTGCATATAAACCACTAAATTCAGAGAGCACCAATGACCCCATAGAAAATAATACTTTTAGGCTGACTACAGGCAACAGTGTACAGGATGTATAAAGCCCTGTGTATAAAGCCATACCACAAAGTTAGACTTTTATTATTATAATTTGCACTGATTTGAGGAAATGAATTTACAGCTTTTTTTTAATGTAAAGAGCATTTAAAGATCATTTTAGGCTTACTGTATATTTGTTGTCATTTCTTGCTCAAATTGGGAAAAAACTATATAACCAATTGTCAGAGGTGGATTCTAAGTACAAAAAGGAGCCTAGAGGGGACCAACTGTGGAACTGTTAGGTTGTATATTTTACAACTGTCAGATTCCTCTCCTAGGTATGCTTCCTGAGACTAAGCTTGCAACTCAGTACCTGGAAGTAAGACTTGTTGAACCCAAGGAGAGTTCTTCCTGAGCAAATATGCATAAAATTACATGGTTAAATTGTTGGAAACTCTAATTCAGGGGTAGGCAACCTTGGCTCTTTTATGACTTGTGGACTTCAACTCCCAGAATTCCTGAGTCAGCATGGCTCAGCATGGAAACCTCTCCATTTCCCCTCAGCATGGCTGGCTCAGGAATTCTGGGAGTTGAAGTCCACGAGTCATAAAAGAGCCAAGGTTGCTTACCCCTGCTCTAATTCATGTAAAATGGTTATTATATAGTTCTTAAGCTAAATTAGAAAATGCAACATCGGAGACCCCAACTTCTTGATAAGCTTTTATTAATAGTTTGAATGTGTTATCTTTCTTTCATAGATATAGATAATACTACCTATATTTTAGACCTTAAAACTTTTGATATTTGCAAAAATGTACCAGCCATCTCCCATTCTATCCAGAATTAATAAATGATTTCCTTTTTCTGATGATCTGACCTGCTGGGTGAATAGTGTACAATTTCAAAAATCAAACTGTGTCCTGGTCCTAGATCTGCCAGAAAATTAATTGATTTAAATATTTCTTTCTTATTCTACTCTTAATCCTGTTATGTTAATAGACCAATAATGTGATCATAAAAATTCAGTTTTTGTTGCTAAGAAGTATTGATATTCCTTGGTAGATTTTTTTTTAAATGAGGAAATTGCAAAAGTATGTGTAGATAGTGTCATAAAAGATCAAAAATAGTGACCTTAATTTATTTTGACATATTGAAACCTATCTGAATGCTTGATTTCCTTGACAATGCAATTACATGGCTAGATTTAGGCAAAATGGTTAGAATTCCAGATACATAATTATTTGCCCAAATAATGTCAGTTATTCTAGGATTACAGAGACAGATAGTTTATAGTCAGTATTGTCTTTATTATAGTAGACAAATGTAGAGTCTATTTATAAATAGGAGTAGGGCAAAAGGAGAGCACTAAGGTATGTAGTGTCTCTCCCCCCCCCCTCTAATCTCAACTGATAGTAACATGGATACTAGAAGTGTATGTGTTTGGTCTTCATCAAGTTCAAATTGGAGATTCAAGATTTGATTTGGAAAAAGCTCAGTAGACAGCAAAACAGAGACAGAAGTAAAAGGGGAAAAAATGGAAGATAAAAAAAAACCTAAATTGAATGGGCTTGTACCTGTGCCAAAACTCAATAGCTTCTCCTGGCATAATCGGAACCCATTACCCTCAACCAGGAATTCTGGGAGTTGAAGTCCACGAGTCATAAAAGAGCCAAGGTTGCCTACCCCTGCCCTAAACCTTTCCCATATATGGAAGAATTCCAGTGTTGTTTAAGTTCCTCCCAAATCAAGTTATGCTGTACTAGAATGTTGTATCAAATGGTCAGAATGATTCATATCTTTCCACAATCATTCCAATGACCTAATTTGATCAATGTGTTGAACTAACAAGTAATATTTAATTCAAAGATCCAATTTAAAGCGGTGTTTTGATTGATCCCCTTTAGATTGAATCTCTGATCTAATCTTTCCACAGATCTATTAACGCTCTTATAAATAGCCAAACATCCAGTACCTTTTTAAAAAAATTAAAAATTGCCAGTGGTGTGCATATTTTTTTTGTATTACTTTTCTAAAGTCAACACTGCACTAGAATCTAATTGAATGGAACTAAAGAAATGGCCTGATGACAGAATTTTAGTCTTCAGTCCCATATATATATAATACCTTGCAGCACTGGCCAGAATACATATTTGATGGATGACTTTAGTAGACTTTTATTATCCTTGGTTGTAATGTTAAATTTGATTCATAGCAAGTAAATTATCCCACCATTTAACAACTGAATAAATATATAGCTACATACTTACTCTGTTGATGAGATAAGCCAGCTAGTTTATGGTTCTTATATATGCCTTCTCTCTAGAATATCACACACCCCGAAATCCATGAGGCTTGACTGCTAACATTTAATAAATCCTTAAAGACCTGGCTATTCCCTTGGGAACTGGGCCTAGAAGTAAATTGAGCCCATTATTATGAATTTTTGCTTTTTATAATTGGAGTCAGGTCTTATTTCATTAAGTGGTGTGTTTTTTTAATTTTGCTTTGTTTTCAGCATATGGACTAGATGAGGGTTTTGTGTGTTTTCTTGGTTTAAGGAAGTAAGGAAGATGATCTTGACTGAAATAAACAATACCATTACTAATGCAACAGGGGAAAGATATATCTCAAGTCCAAAAGAAGCTGAAAATATAGGGAAGTGGGTCAGATGCATCCCTAATTCACATGACTATAAAAAGGGGAAGCGGTACAGCACAATCAGCCCAGCAAGTTTCTGTTGTTAGAGCCACTGTCAATAGAAGTAGTCTTAGCCTTCCTCTGGAGTTGATTCCTAATCTGGTCTGTTTGGTAGGGCTGCCAACTGATAGAATGAAATGTGTGAATGATGTTATGCTTAGCATAGCTCACGGGTAGGCAACCTTGGCTCTTTTATGACTCGTGGACTTCAACTCCCAGAATTCCTGAGCCAGCCATGCTGACTCAGGAATTCTGGGAGTTGAAGTCCACGAGTCATAAAAGAGCCAAGGTTGCCTACCCCTGGCATAGCTAATGCTACAGCTTTCATTTGTTTCCTCCCTAATCATGCCACCAGTTTTTAACAGCTCTCTTGGGGCTGAAAAAAGTATCTGGGGATTGTATATCGCCCTTGGATTTCAAGACACACACACATACACACACACCGAAATAGGAGTTAGAATTAACACATCTTTTTCAACCTGGCATTCTTTCAGAGTGTTAGGATTGCAAATAACACTATTATTAGGGAATTCTACAAGTTTGATTCCTAAATTATTATAGATTGCTAGATTGGGCAAGGCTCTTCCTCTGATAGCTTGTTTTCTGTATATCTGTTCCAGGTCTTGGAGCCTATGCAAAGTATACTTTAACATTTTTAATATTCCCTATTTTTCTTTATTATATTATTAGAATCAAATGCACCGGCCATTTTTACCAAGATCACAATTTGAGAAAAGCCAAAAGGGTAGGGAACCTTATCAGCCTTTCCATTTGGCAGTATTTTGTTCTTTAAAAGACACTTTATGACCTGCAGCTTTAGCTCAATTAGCACTACTTGACAGATGCTACTTCAGCATTTTTACTCTAAGCCAGAATAAATGTCAAGGGTTTTATGTTACTAGTTCAAGGTGCTTTATGTTTGGATAAAATAAAAAGTTGGAGATTTACCTTTTCTTTAGGGTTGCAGCAAATAAGAGATGTAGGCAAGTTTTTTTGGAAGTAGGTAGTTTTTTTGGAAAGGGAATATTCATTGTAAACATTTTTACAGCCATCTTGATATAGCACTACTTCTTTTAAATAATTTTCTAAACGCAATTGAAATGATTCCTATCTATACTTTTATCCTTTTTTAAAGGGAAATTGTAAAAATACCTTTAGATTCTAATACTGTAGTGTTATGTCTGCCTACCAAATGTTCCTGCTTGAATAAAGAGTATTATAATCCAACCACCTGAAACTGCTAAAAATCCATGAGATGTATAAATCCATGTATGTATAAATGCAATGTTGTGATTGATTTTGCATGCAGGATATCATTGTGAATACCTATATTTTCCAATTGGTGGTCAGGTCAGTGATTCTGCTACTGCTGAGTATAAGAATAACTAGAAAATAATAGTTCTTAGAGCATATGTTAGGCCAGTGATGGCGAACCTTTTAGAGGCTGAGTGCCCAAATTGCAACCCAAAATCCACTCATGCATCATCGAGTGCCGGGTGGGTGTGGCCCATTGGCTGGGTCTGGCCCAATTGGATGGGCGTGGCCCATTGGGTGGGCATGGCTGCGGTGGTAATGGCAGACTGGGTGGGACTAAAAAGTTCAATCAATTCCAACTTTGCAAGATCTTTTTTTTTCCTGCGAGAAGTTGAAATTGACTGATTGAACCTTTTTTTTTTCCGCACACGGCGGTGGAGGCCTAAAGCGAAAAGGTTTTATAAAACCCAGCTGAAGGCCTAGGACTGGGGCGACGGCGCGCGTGCCCACAGAGAGGGCTCTGAGTCCCGCCTCTGGCACCCGTGCCATAGGTTCGCCACCACTGTGTTAGGCCTTCTTTGTCTCATTTATCAACCCATATAGAAGAGCAGACGTGTTTCCCTAGAGTAAAAAAAAGAGGGAAGGGCCTATAGAAGTGCTATTTTTAAAAAAATATATAGATAGATATGAGATATTTGAAATTGTGGCTCGTAGTGTAGATAATGTGACCCTCTGTATTACAACTTTCCAAAATGTATTGTGCATTGTTCAATTCTGCAAGCTAATATTTTTTGCATTCTACCAGGGAATAATAATAATAATAATAATAATAATAATAATAATAATAATAATAATAATAATAATAATAATAATAATAATAATAATAATAATAATAATAATAATAATAATAATAATAATAATAATAATAATGTTGGAAGGGACCTTAGAGGTCATCTAGTCCAACCCCCTGCTCAGGCAGGAAACCTTATACCATTTCGGACAAATGGCTGTATTCATAATAAGTATTCATAAAATTTCTAAATTAAGCAATACTGATAAATCCTTAATAAAACTGCACTGCAGACACTGGTGCAGTATTTTAATCTTTCCCTACATAGATCTACTCACATGTATTTTTCTGTAAACATATTCTAATATGTTTCACCAGTTATAATCAATTATAGATTCCTGAGTATAATTTGAACAAATCACATATACTTAGGTTCCATAACATGCTAAAAATATGGGATTCATATTTTTTTAGGGCCAAAGAAAATTGATACCATTTGATGGCATATATTATAACATTCACATGTGTCCTAATAATAATAATAATAAATAATAATAATAAAGTTGGAAGGACCTTGGAGGTCATCGAGTCCAACCCCCTGCTCAGGCAGGAAACCCTACACCATTTCGGACAAATGGCTGTCCAGTCTCTTCTTAAAAACTTCCAGTGTTGAGCAATTCCCCGCTTCTGGAGGCAGTTGTTTCCCACTGTTAATTGTTCTAGACTGTCAGCATTTTCTCCTTCGTTCTCGGTTGCTTCTTCTCCTTGATTAGTTTCCATCCGTTGCTTCTTGTCCTGCCCTCAGGCGCTTTGGAAAATAGCTTGACTCCCTCTTCTTTGTGGCAGCCCCTGAGATATTGGAACACTGCTATCATGTCCCCCCTTGTCCTTCTCTTCGTTAAACTAGACAGATCCAATTCCAGCAACTGTTCCTTATATGTTTTAGCCTCCAGTCCCCTAATCATCTTTGTTGCTCTTCTCTGTACTCTTTCTAGAGTCTCAACATCTTTTTTACATCGTGGTGACCAAAACTGGATGCAGTATTCCAAGTGTGGCCTTACCAAGGCATTGTAAAGTGGTATTAATACTTCACGTGATCTTGATTCTATCCCTCTGTTATTGCAGCCCAGCACTATGTTGGCTTTTTTGGCAGCTGCAGCACACTGCTGGCTCATATTTAAGTGATTGTCCACTAGGACTCCGAGATCCCTCTTACAGTTACTACTATTGAGCAAGGTACCCCCTATACTATACCTGTACATTTGGTTTTTCTTACCTAAATGTAGAACCTTACTTTTTTCACCATTGAATTTCATTTTGTTAGATAGCGCCCAGTGTTCAAGTCTGTCCAGGTCCTCCTGTATCTTAAGTCTGTCTTCTGGAGTGTTGGCTATTCCTGCCAGCTTGGTGTCATCCGCAAATTTGATGAGTTCCCCATCTATCCCCTCGTCCAAATCGTTGCTGAAGATGTTGAAGAGCACTTGGCCCAGAACAGAGCCCTGGGACACCTGTCTCAAATGGTGGAAAATTTTGTTGACAGTTTTCAATAGCTTACTAAAATTGCCATAGTTCTGTTCAATACACTAATTGCAAAATTAAACTATATTATAATGTAGCAGTCTGTAAACCCAAGTAAGTCACTAATCTGGAGATGTACTAGGTTTCCTTTAATCTTGATATAGTTAACCAAAAATCTATTACTGTAAGAATGGATAATGCAAAACATGTTTGATGCTTTGAAATTTTAAACAATAAGGGACATAGTGAAAAGAATTTTTGAGTTTTGTTCAAGATGTTGTTAGTTGAGTAGCTTCCTTTTCTTTCTCCCTTTCTATTCCATTTTTTTTCTTCAAAAATTGACATGCGCCTCATTATCTTTTAAAAAGTTCCTTGGTTTCACAACAAGTTTATCAAATGAAACAGGACTTACTTAAGAATAAGTGTTCAGCTGCATTCACAAAACTGAGATTTTTGTACCTTGACCTTAATGGAATAGAATATTCAGGATTAATTCATTGTTTCATATATGTGTCCTACCTAAATAACTACACATGTGTACAATGGACCCAAGGAGGTAAAATAAATTGCAATTGGCTATCCAAAGTAAGATATCTCTATCCCTGATATTTTAGTATAGGATATGCAATTATATAATAAAATTAGTAGGACAATAGGTAATGCTACTATACAAGATACAAAATAGGCAGATACAAAATTAAAAATAAATTCTGTCTGTGCAATGTATTATTGCACACTAAGTATTTCCTTAAAAGATTTAGATACTTTGTTGATGGCTTGTTTTTCCTTTTTCCTTTTTCCCATTTCTTTGCCCCTGCACTTACCCCTTAAGATTCTGGGTGGTGTATCCTTCATGTTTGATATATTAATGTTGAATTTTATTGTCACCATTCCTATACATCGCCTTTCAAACCTTTCATTTGTTTGTTTCTTAAGCTTCAATATCTTGTAAAGCTGTCACCATTGTGGCTGAACATTAAGCACTTGCCATTTTGCTCTGGACTGTTGAAATAAATTTATACCAGGTGCTCTTCTGTAACAGAAGCCCTTGATGCACTGTGCTAGCAAGCCAGAGAGCAGGAATTGGAGAATGCAATTAGAACCATTTTTGATGTTGTTAAGGGTTTCCATTAAATCCAAATTGCTGGACTTGTGCCATGTTGAGAATCTTTAAGGTATCATCTAAGATGACATGAAGCATGTTATTTAAGTCCCAGATAGGCATGTTTAAGAAAATGTCAATTCTGTCTTACTAAGTGAATACATTATAGTGTAAAATGGCTGTTCATTAAGGCAGTAAAGTGATTTGAAGAAGGTGCTCCACAAAATGTATGAATAAGAACAAAGCATTCCACTGGCTGAATGGTTAAAGCAGCTGCTTTGAACTTTTGATGGTCCATATATGTGTATATGGACAATTGCTTTGCTTTTGTTTCTAAAAATGTTTTCTGTGCATATATAGGGATATGCTAGGACAACCTTAGAAGCAGCTATGTGAAGAACACAGAAGAACAGAAATGAGTTTTGAAAAGGATATATTACTCATGCTAACATGCTTTATGAAGGAATTTTTAAAAATCCTTTGGCTAGTCCCATTGTGTATAACTATACTTTATAAATAATTGTTTTCAAAGTTATTTTAAATTTCAGTTCTACCAACAGATTTAATTATTTGCAGGACTGTAACATCCCTTTTTTCTCCATGCTTTCTAAACATATTATATTTAACATCCAGGTGCGTAAGGTTTGATAGATAAAGAACTTTTAAAAAAATGAATTTTGTTATTATATATGTTTACAGTAGCAAGAATATGCACAAAGATTGAAATATGCACAAACATTAATTTCCACAATGGAAGAGTGAATCGTAAAAGTGATAAAATTAGCCGAAATGGCAAAATTGACTTTTTTAAATGTTTGTTTCTTCTATATTTTTACCTTATAATGAAACTTCATTTTAAAAAACATGCAGGTGTGAACTGCTCAAGCTGCCATGCTTGTAGTATTTCTCCCATTATGTATGCTTTTAACAGACTGTTGGTAAGACTCTTTTATGAAGCTAGTTTTCATTCTTTCTGTGCAGCATGTGTTTTCACTTAGAAGCAAATCTCTTTGAATTCGGTGTGACTTAACTTCAAAGTAAATGTACATATGATAACAGGCAAAAAAAAAAGGATAGAGAAAACAAAATGCATCACAAACTTTGTTCACCTCCCATATGCAAAAGGTAGAGGAGAAGGAGAAATGAGTTCATGAACATTAATAAGTCAAATGGAAACTATCCATGTTTTCGAGAATCCAAAATATCTTTAATTTCAAAATGTTGTTCACCCTCAACCATAATAGGTGTGGGCACCTGAGGTGCAAGAGGCCTTAAGTTAGAGGTAAGTTCCGGTTTGAGTAAGCTGCAGTGGAAAACAGGGTGGATTTTCTGTGGGTTTTTGGCAAGTCCAATTCAACCGTCACAGGGTTGATGATGCACTTGACCGGAAAAGGTCCTACAAATTTAGGGCCTAATTTCTTTGAAGGTTGTAAAGATTGCAAATACTTAGTGGAGAGGTATACCCTCTCCCCAACTTTATATGGTTTTTGTTCCACCCTCCGTTTATCGGCTTGAGCCTTATAGGCCTCCCTGGCTTCATCCAAAGCTTTCCTGACTACTGGCCAGGTATTCTGTAACTGTTTAATCCATTCCTGCAAGGAGGGAATTTCAGGTTCCATGGTAGGGAGTTCAGGCATGGCTACGAAAGTTTGATCATTAGCTACTTGGAATGGAGTGATTATTATAACCAACTTCAGAAAACAGTAACAGGTCAGACCAATTGTCCTGCTGATAATTAATAAAACATCTCAGGTATTGTTCTAGAACTGAGTTCAGTCTCTCTGTCCCCCCATTCGTTTGAGGATGATGGGAAGATGACAGCCCTTGACTAGAACCCATCAAGTCCAGAAAAGCTTTCCAGAACTTAGAAGTGAATTGAACCCCTCTGTCTGAAATTATGCATTCTAGGGCTCCATGAAATCGATATACGTTTTGCACAAAGAGTTTAACTAAAGTCTTAGCAGTTGGGATCTTGGGGCATGGAATGAAATGAACTTGTCTAGAGAACAACTCCTTTACGACCCAAATTACAGTGTTTCCAGCACTTTCAGACAGTTCCATAATAAAATCCATAGAGACCTCTCTCCAGGGTGCTGACAGACTTGCTACCAGTTCAAGCAGTCCTGGAGATTTTCCTTGCTGCCATTTAGCCGCTGTGCATGTGGGGCAGCTGGCTACATAGCTTTCTATGTCCTTTTTCAATGCAGGCCACCAAAACTGCCTCTTAATGAGATGTAAGGTTTTTACAAAATGCCCAGCAGTTTTGGAGTCGTGTTCTGCTTGCATTACTTTAAGTCTTAAGGTTGCTGGGACATAAAGTTTTTTCCCAATCCAGGCTAATCCATCCTTTAACGCACACAGGTTATTATGGTTTTGAAACCACTCATCAGATTCTAATGCAGTTTTAAAATCTTGCAACAAAGTTTTTCCCACAGGAGCCACAGGTTTCGATTGGGCCCTGGTGGTTACAGGGGTTGCTAACTGATGAGGATATAAAAATGGTTTAGTCACTTCTGCTTTCTTGCTGTTATATTGTGGTAGTCTGGACAATGTGTCAGCTAAAAAATTCTTTTCCAAAGGGAGGTAATGGATAGTGAAATTAAAGGAACTTTTATTAGGAACTAGTGACAGTAGGAAAATCAAGGTGAGATCTGGGAAAAATCCAGCTTAAACGGTACAGTTAAACTAGCAATCTTCCTCCTCCCATCAAAGTCATAGTGTCCATTTGAAATCCAGCCAATCCACAGGTGCCACAATGTTTGGGTAACTGGCACAGTGGGCGCGCATCTCAAGGTCTTCTCCAGTTT